>VZTJ01001488.1:1025727-1048163 GCA_013397795.1 Orthonyx spaldingii | reverse complement strand
TTTTTTTTTTTTTAAATAGTGCCTTTTATCTCTCGGCTTAATGTCATTCTGCTGCATGGGATGCCTTTCTCTTCACCCATTTCTGCAATAAGTGATCATGGTGCAGGAGGCTACTGGTTTCCTCAGAGCTTGGGTTTGACTGGGGCCAACAAGCAGGTACATGACTTGCTGGAAACAGCCTCTTTTAGGAGAACACCCTGTTCAGCAAATAAGTGGTCCCAGAACTGCGACTCCAATGTTACTTCCTTCCCAAGTGTCCTTGTCTACACAATGCAGACTTTGCTGTGAACCAATGCTAAACACTGCATATCAGCATAAAATCAAAGGAAAACAGTGTCAAAACAGAGTCACTGGCTGAATTCAATAATATCTTTATTGAGACAGAAAATCCTATTACGGCAGTTCGCCTGCTCTGAATCTGGAATAACTCAATTACTCTTGATTTGCACCAATGCAAATGAGATGAGAATCTGCCCCCAGAACACTTGCTAGCTATGCTCATTGACATGATCAGAAGTACAGTGTTCCCTATAATCAGCCTTGGTTTACCTCTAATGGATATAAGCAGAGACAAGAGCCTCAGGCATTTCAGGCTGTGGACTGAATAGCTGATCCCTGTCTGCCTGTAGAGTATGCAGATTATGTATGGAGAATCAGAGAAGCTTATTTTGGAAATTAAGCACCGTCCAAATGAGTCTGAAATCTGGAAGTATTTCCTAACCGCATCACTTACAGATACAGGACCTCTCCTCCCATATGCATTGTACTTCACCTAATCCAGCAGAAACCTTCTGAGTTAAATCAGCATGCAATGAAAATAAGCTCTGACCTGTGGTACAGCTCAGCCTATCCACGGAAGAGAAGAATAGCATAATTACTACTAACTTTAAAACTACATTGGAAGTAACAAGTTATTTGATCTAGCTCCCTGGTACTTAAAACAAGGTTTGAGCTCTTACATCCAGTGATTACAGATACACTAGTCAGTAGACAGTTTAAAACTCAGTTGTGCAAAGTGAAGACTCGAGATGATGCCAAACACAAGTGATATTTTGTAAAGTGATCAGTTACTGTCTTCTGCTCAACACATCAGGGGCCCATCTCCAATCCTTTTCTTCCCCTTCCCTTTTTATAGGAGCTGAGGATATAGAACCTTTGAAAGGATTTGCATCTGGATAACAAGTTATGTGCTGTCCTGCTGACAGCATCATATCATATATTCTGAAAAAGAGAGGTAGACAACTGCTTGTGGAACCACCACAGGCCACAGTTAGGGAAGTAAAAGGGAAGCCAGGATGAAGACAACATATGTAGATAGATAGATAGATAGATAGATAGATAGATAGATAGATAGATAGATAGATAGATAGATAGATAGATGGATATGTAATCTATCTATTTATCTGATGGTTATCAGAACACCAGTAAGAAATACCAACCAAGAACCTTTGTAAGCAGACTAGAAGCTACTCACACCATAACTTGGCAATTTAATGGGTAGTAAGTAGAGATTTCAGGCAACTTTTTAAGGTGAACTCAACAAACACAGTAAGTGAGAATTCGTATAAAACACTTCAGATTATTTTAGGCACCAATTTACAAGCAACACAAAGCAGCTAAAATCAGGAACCTAAATCCTCTGCTAGTTAATGGAGACATTTCAAGGTAAAGTAACATTTAAAATTAATATTTAACTAACAGATGCCATGGATAGCCCAGTAATTGTCCACTTTGCTGATAAAACAGGGAGGGCAAAGCGCCAGTCTTGCCTAGAGACAACACTAACTGGGAAGCAGGATACATGGATTTGTTTCCTGTCTGTATGGAATGAGCTCTGTACATTAATACTTCCAGGGACATTACCCCACAGTTTTCCTGTCCTTTTCTGACTCTCTACTTCAGCTAATAAAGGATGCTGTTGACCATCTACTAGTCACAAGCAGTTGTTCCAGCACTTCTCTCTTTTTCTCATGAGCAGGGACACTTTTGAGATGAATCTGATGCTTAAGAGATGTTTCTGAATAACTTCTTTCCCAAGATACAATACTGAGCATTACTGGCATACTGGCATCTCAGAAGATTTCTAGTATTCCAGCAGTTCAGCTTGAAGGTTGTGACCCCAGTTCTTTTTTTCAATTATTTGTTTATTTTTGTGACATCATGACAATTGTTCTCCCACTGATGATTTGCCTTTCTTTAGTCTTTTAACTCCTTATACTCAACATGTCTTCATCATGCATACCTGACATATTTTAAAACACCACATGCAAGCATCTCACCAGAGGAGCAGTTTAGCTCAATGCCATGCCATGCCTTAGTAGTTCAAACCATTGTTTTCCCAGCCTTAAATCTGCACCAGCAATTTTCTCACTCATATTTGTCACTCACTGCCAGCTACCAAGTCAACACATCACTTTAGCTCTGACATGTATACCTCTACTTTAGGCTACAATTCAGATCAAAGAACCTCTTAAATCTACAGAGTGTATTGATTAGGACTATGGAGATCACAATCAATCAGGAAGTGATAAAACAAGATAATTCATATGCTTTGATGCATTTTTATGTACAGACAGGGTGTTTAAAACATACAGACCCATAGAAATATTCCATATAGCCACCAAAAGTTTTTAAATTGGTATTTATTGCTTTCATAACTATATTTGAACAAAACATCCTAAAAATTCAGCAATACTTAGAGGTTGCTGTTCCAACCTAGCATATCTGCTGGGAATTGATAGGATTATTTGGTTTGTTCAGTTCTTTTTCTGTTTCTACACCTACTACAAATGAGTGCTATGCCATTGGTGCCAACCTAAAAGAGTATTCTGAGAACATGGATAATAACAGAATTTATCCCAAGCACAAAGCTTTGTGGATATATAAAGCCTTAACAAAGCCTACATGCTGCACAGACCATGCTACCCATATTGAATAATAATCTGCTCTACAAAAAAGCTGCATTCCCAATTGTAGGAGCAACAAGCTCCCAAGCTGCCCATCAGCTGATCTCAGAGCCATTGCACTAAAATCTGGGGAGAGTCATCAGAAGTTGTCTGCTTTAGTATTTGTCACACTTAGCCTTTACAAACATCCTGCAGGTGCATTTATTCTCACAATTTTTGGAACATCTCTGGTCACAAGTTGAAGCCAACTTGCCAAATGTAGCAGAAACTATTTCAAACTGTAACAGGTCCTGAATTCCTTCTTATTTCTGTTTTATTTAGTGTTTGGGACGAATATGTCCAAGACACTCTGCAAGGTGGATCATTCTTGTTCTTTCAGGCTGCAAAACTAAGACTCCAGCCAGCTACTCTTTGAGAAGCCCCTGGCACTTTTACTCCCCAGAGCTGCAAGCAACAAACCAGACCTTTAGACAGGTTGGGTCTAGCTAGAATTACCCCTGCTTTTTGTTAACTTCAGTAGAGATGCATTGACACTGACATGGAATTAGTGTGAAGAGTAGTGTGAATTTGTCTCCTACTGTATCAGGCAAATACCAGTCCAGATTCAGGGGTGATACCTGCATCTTGTCCATTGCCACCATTCAACAGAATTATGACTCCTCTATGCCTCCTATTCCTTTTCCACTTGTCTACTGAGATGTGATGCCTTCTGGGACGGGGTCTGTCTTACATGCATTTAGCTGTGGACTGATGTTGCCTGAAACTACAGCAATATCAAACTGCTGTGGTTATATTCAAATATAAATACTCAAAACAACAGCAAAATGTCTACACCTGCATAATATCTTTTCCGTGTGGGAAAGGGAATAAGTTGCAAAAGTGAAAGGCAGGTCTGCTGTGATGCAATACTATGATTGGTAACAGTACAGTTATTTTAGTAGAATATTTATATTCTCAGAAGACATAGTTATACTGCTAAAAACTTTCAGTCTGTGCCAGAGTAGAATCTCTCACAATGCTGTTGCAATCCTGGCTGGTACCTGTGGATGTTACTGCAATGAAAAGAATGAATAATAAAAAGTAATAATTGAATGTGAATTGCATGCACTGGGCTGTCATGGGTAGGCAATACAAACGACTTGCAGAAATTCGTCCTGCTCCTCTGTATTCTGCTCTTGGTGACAAGTTCTTTGTCAACTTTTCCTTCACTGTTAGCAATGAAAATGTGCATGTGTGGCAGCTAGTAACTCAAGCTTCCCATGGGGACAGTTAATTCTCTGCTCCTTGGTCTTGTGCTTACTTCCCTCAGTCACTTTTCCCCTACGGATCCAGTAACAGAGCAGAAAACGTGCCGGAAAGAGAATGAGAGCAATAATTAACCACAAGAAATGAAGGAATGGGGCTGCTTAGAAAGTGCAAGAAGCAATGGCATGTCAAAAGCAAAACATCACTGCTTAATGGTTTAAACAAGGAACATGAAAGCCTTGTTCTTTCCTTTTCAGTGACACAGGAGTCTCCCTATCCACAGAAATATCTCTCTGTTAAAGGATAACATTAAACAATCCAATCTTTAATAAGCCACTGGAAACCCAGAGGCACAAGACAGACCCCCTTTGTTTATCACAGACCTTATATGCTCAGAGGTCTTCAGATGAATGAGGTGCTAGACAGCAGTCTGGGGGGACTGGGGGTATTAACTCAACACCCTCCATCAGCTTCACAAAACCATCCCTCCATGCACTCAGACCCCACCCTGCCTTTCCCACAGTGGTTGTGGATAATGAGGAAATTATTCCAAAACTATAAAGAGCCTAAAATAAATTTGCTTCTATCTGAAAGTCTGATTTTATGCCATATATTTATACTTTATGCCATATATTTTCAGGATCTACATCTGGAGAAAAAAAAAATCTTAGCTTTTATGAGTTTAACAGCAAAGCTCCAAAGGAGTTACTCACTTGCCTAAGTAAGGGCTTCTAGTTCTGTTTGAGATCTCCTGGGGTATCCCACAGCTTGTTGCCCACCTCATATCCTCCTTTTGGAATACCTTGTGGCATCTCATATAGCAGTGAATGCCTGTGTCAGGTACCTGAGCTGCTCTTCAGTCTATTCCAGGCTACAGTTTCACCCCAAGGCTAGTTTGTGATGAGATAGCAGAGTTTGCAGAAAGTTTCCTTTTCTTGCTTAGATCACACTGGCAATTAGTCCTTGGAGAACAAAACACTGCAGAGGCAGGACAAAAGCATGTGAACAGCATAGAGCTCATTTCCTCTCTGGCTGCAGCATGGGGAGCAGATAGAACCTTTAAACAGCAAGTGTCAGAAGAAAACCTCTTAGGTCTGGATGTCAGGTCTTAAAAAAAATTCTTATTTGTAGGCTGAAAATTCAAAACTGTAACCTGTTAAATAGGGATTCACCTAATGCCTCATATAAAGCTTGCTGAGTTCTGCTCTAATACCAGTTCTACACTTGTGTGACAGTGTTAGCTTCCACATTTGCAGCACTGAGGCACAAGCTCTACCTAATTTCATTGCAAGCATTAGATCAAGCTGCAGAAGCACTTTCAAGAAACGGGATGTTTGAAGATCCATCCAAATACTTAAGACAAAGCAACCCCAAGCTACCTGTTTCATGTTTCTCTTTCAACACCAAACTAACACGTCTGGGAAAAAGAAAATGAGGCTTGTGTGCTTTTCTTGAAGGCTGGGCAGGCAGGTTTTGCTCAGAACTTTTTTCATATCCAGCTCCAAGTGCAGCCACCTGGGAGCCACTTGACTCCCAGGCTTGGTGGGACTCATGGCAACTTCCCAAACACCTCACATGCTTGTTCTAAGAAAACAGAGCCAGTCTTTATCTTTATCTTTAAAAGTGAAGCAACCCAGAGCTCTGTCCCATTAGCTTCACAGGACAGATAAGTTCAAAAACACTTTGGCAGGGAACGTGTATCTGACACCGTTCCTATACATGATGCCTCTCCAAGTAGGTTCCTAAGCTAAACCACAGCTTATGATAGGACTTGGTAAAACAAAAGGGGATTTGTGAAGGTATGTAGCAAAAATGGGCTGGCTGATAAGGCATGTTATGCCTAGAAAACTCCTTTGAGCTTACAGTTCATCAAGCTGGATGATTCTATTGTGAAGGTGGGATCTAAAAGGTGGTGAAGCCTTATGTAAACAGGTAAGCGAATCCCTGCAAAAAGCACAAGCCCTCTCTGGAAATTCTGATGGAGAATCAAATGCATGTGGGCTGGGTGAGAATTCCTCATTTGCACCAGGACAGCAGTTTATAACAGCCTCCTTTGCTCTGCCTCATTCCTCACACTTGCAGAATAAAGACTCCCAAAACCTTTAAAGATGCCAGCACGGTGTTTACATCTTGTTACAAGGAGCAGTGAGCAGCAGGATTTTGATCACGAAAATCTTCTTCAGAGTGAAATAATCACATGAAAGGGGAGAGAGAAAACAGGCTGATTGTAGATGTGATAGAAAAAGATACTATGATTTTTCTTGAACTTATGGAGTTAATTTTTGAGAAATTGCAGAACTTTCAAGCCTTTAAGAAAACCCCCACTATAGGATGAGCTTACACATGATCAGTTTGCCCAATTTTGTATTTTCCCTTTCTTACAGACCCTTTTGAGGATTTTCCAAGAAAATGAAGCTGGGCATTTTTTAGAAGGGGACATCATGGCCAGGGAAGGGTTACAACAACAGATGCCCCACATTTGAAGTGCTTCTCTAAGCCTCTGTATGCACACAAACAAGAGATGCTGCTGAGCCTCTCTTCACGTTAAAAAAAGATAAAATCAGGTCACTTAAGACAGAGAGAAGAAAGAATGAGACAAAAACAGAACTCAGAAGTCACCAGTAAGGGAACATCGTGTACATATAAGAGTAACGCAAAGGGAAAAGTGAAATTCCTACAGACTCCAGTTCTTGCATGAATTCCCTCTGTTGCTATGAGAATGATTGGGGTTTTTTTCCTGCCTTTCTTTCCCCACCTACAAAATGGGGACAGCACTTACATAACCAGTTTGCAAAGTGCATAGGAGGATTAGCTGGCTGTCATCTGTCATATGAGCAGACCTATGAAAGTGCGAAGGAGTATTTTTAATAAATACCTCATTACCTTGTTATATTTTTGACTTCAATTCTTCCAAGGAAGGTCAATTGCATTTTTTTTTCTGTCATCTCCCAAAAATGTGCAGACCTCTTAACCATCTCATCCCTGATGAGCCATCTTTACCTAAAATGACTTGTACACAACATGATGTGCTTCTCTTGGTCAGTCACGTATGCGAGTCACAGCGAGCAGCACATTAAACAATAACAGATTGATTTGTATTTTAATAACCTGACCTTGTTTGATCTGGACAGGCAATGGTGTTTTACATCCTGTCATGCTGCAAACATGACAGGCTAGGGATTCTTGTTATGCTGCTGTGAATATTGAGTGATTCCAGTGAAGGAGTCAGAATTCTACCATAGAAACAGAAATCAAAATAGCTGTAAATAATGTGGGGTATTTAAATAATTTGGAAGTGGCAGCAGCCTTATTCTTCAGGCTTTAACCTGCACAAGCTTGTGAGATTTTGTGCTCTTTGCAACTAAGGACTGGGGCAAATTTCTTTTCCATCATACCCAAAGCCTATTTCATTTGTTCTAATCAAGTTGACCTGGATTCACTTGACTTCCTCCAAGCAAAATTCTCTGTACTGCTCAAGAAAAAGAAAAAACTAAGTCCTCACAATATCTGCCAGATGTAGTGACCCTCAGCTAAAAAAAAAAAAAATTTCATCAGCATATTATTTTATTTCTTTAGCTGATTTGCTTTTGTTTCCTAAAAGCCTTTGGGACACAAAGCCAGGACTAACTTTCCTCCCCATCACAATGCTCAGTGATAACATTAGCTTGACCCACTTGAGCGCTGCAATGAGTTATGGTAATAAATGACTGAAGGCAAATTGACTCTCCTGATTTTCCACAATGCAAGTCTCAGTGCACATGAGAAGACTTTATTTTTTATCATTATGAGGGCTGACCACTTATCAAGGAGCACTTTCTAGGGAGAGGGAAGCTGTCATATGACCCATGTAAAGATGGTAAATAGTAATTTAGACTGTTTATTTTGCACATTATGTGAAAGAATGACTATATTAGTGCTGGAATAACACTGGAGGTTACTTGACACTGTTTTTCTGTCTTTGGCCAACTTGCAGTGCAGAAGAACAGGCCTGATGGACGTGACACTTGGACTTATGTTGCAGAAGTGCAAAATGACAGCGTCAGAAAGCAGCCAGGAAAATGGAAAAGGATTCAGTCTAACCTTTCTCCTGTTTTTTTCCATGGGATTTTCCTAAAGGTGGCCAATTGCTTTCACAAGAAATTACAGCACAACTTCTGTTTCTATTTTGTCATATCATCTCCATAGCAGAACAGACTGCAGACCCTGGCAGACCTTGCTCATACCAGAATGCACTTCTCTGCCCTCTTTCCTTCCTTAGGTCCTTAAGTCACTACTCTAGATGACTGGATCCACTTCTATTTCTGAAGTGGCTGAAAGCCTTCAAATTTCTGTTATTCCTGAGTGGAAGCCTTACTCACCTTCCTTCATCAGGCTATGACAAATGATCTTCCTCCCTCTTTTGAGTATGAGAGATACAGAAGCAGAAATAACTGTTTACTTCCATACCCTTGTAAACTATCAAGTTCCGAGCCCCCTGCCACAGGGAAGGGACACCTTCCACTAGACCAGGTTGCTCAGACCTGCATCCAACCTGCCGAGGGATGGGGCAGCCACAACTTCTTTGGGCAACCTGTGCCAGTGCTTCACCACCCTTACAGGAGTGAGTTGCTTCCCAATATCTAATCTAAAAGTGTCATTACTCCTTGTCCTGTCACTCTATGTCCTTGACAATAGTTCCTCTCCAGTTCTCTTTTAACCCTTTTAGGCACTGGAAGATGCTCTAAGGTCTTCCTGGAGCCTTATCTTCTCCAAGCTGAACAACCACAGCTATCTCAGCCTGTCTCCATAGCAGAGGTGCTTCAGCCAGCTGAGCATTTTCAAGGCCTCCTCTGGACCTGGCCCAACAGATCCATCTCTGCCTTATGCTGGGGACCCCAGAGCTCAATGCAATACTCCAGGTGGGGGGGTTGGGCATTAGCCAGTGCTAGTCTTGTCATCAAATTTGATTAGGCTTGGATGTAAATGGTTGCAAATGTTCTGCTTTGAGGAAATGAAGATGCAGTAGATAGATGCATCTGTTCCTCCTGAAGTCTAGAGATATTTGTCTGATAAGAGATGAAGAGAACAATGGCACAAAAGACAAGTGGCTTTGGACTAATTTTAAAGACACTTCCTCATTCTGCCATAAAACATTCTGACCATTCGCTTCAGGAATGGTCAGAGCTGGATATGGCTTCCAGGGCTAAGGAAAGGATGGTCTCCATCCACTGCTTACTTGTATCTGGAGGGTTCACTTCATGCTGGCATTTCGTTAGGCAAAATGGAGGCAAGGAAATACCATCACATTGATTAAATTCATTACCAATCCATTGCTAGTAAGCTTAATTGCTAATAACAACTTTTTTTTCCCCCACATCAGAAGGCAGTTCATGCCAACAGAACATTAGAATGAGAACAGGAGAGCTAAGTTTCCCAGATCAAGGTTTTGCATACCAAGCTGGTAGAAGGGGAAGATACCTTTATGGGTTGAGAACTCTATCAAGCAGGATGGGATTGCTCTATAAATTACATGCTGGACATGAGTTACAGTAATCTCGATCACCAGAGACTCATCAATTAGACATTTAAGAGCAGGTACATAAATAAAATACCTCCAGATTGTGGACAGATTACATGCATGCATTCAGTTCTGTTATGGATACATTTTCTTCATGACTCATGCTACATGGCCACTAATAAAATTTAATATCCCAGACTGGTAAGTCCAGAAAGTACTTGCCAAATAATCTACTGCCAATACTGATCTAAGTTAAGGCCAGCCTATAAATGGTGCACCCGGCAATTGATTTGGGTTGTCACTGTTTGTGAGTTTTTTTCTTTTCTTTTCATTTTTCCAAGACGAGAATATTCTTAATTTGATACTTTGTTTAGGAACATGAGTAATTTTTCCAATGGATTAAAAGAACACCATTAAGCAGTTTAAGAACATAATTTTAGTTTTGTGAATGCAATGATACTAACATTTTACATCACTGCAGGACTTTCTTTTCAGAAAATACTGAAGATCTTTGCAAATTAAAATTTGTGGAGAAGTGTCATACAGCAATCTGAGTAACTTGAGCAACTCTGTGTGAACACTTAGCAGCAGGATAGTGAATTCTATGAAAAAGGCATGGTTAATGTTTTTTATGAGTCAAAACCACCCACTGTCTCAAAATTAATTCAATGTTTTAATGTATATATGATAGATGAAATATTCAGTTTGTCCAATGAAGCAATTTTCAGTTCTTCAGTAGATCAAAAATCATTGCTCTTTATAAATTTTTGTAGATTTGCCAAATCTTTACAACTTGGTCAATTTTCTTCAAAAATTCAGTTTTGGTTGTGATCCTTTATAATTGATAAATACAAAAGTAGCAACCAAATCTGATGGTATGTGGTCACCAGGTCTATAAGTTGGTTATTCTTTATAAACAAAATTACTTCAAGCTTTCCTTGCAAAGAAAGTCTTAGATTATAAATTTGCTGTAGTTTATTTGTAATACTATTTTTCAAAAAAAGTTTTAAAACTCTAAAAGAATTGAGGCATTTTAATTGACCTGAAGTACATGCATTTGTTTTGGTTTTTTTCCCTTGAGCGGTTGTTTGTATGTCTGCTATAACTCTGCTTGACACAATATTTCTGCCCTCTATTTTTTGGAATCTTAGGTGAATCCCAATCTTATTTCACAGCTGCGCTGCTTCATTCCTACTTGCTTCAGGCTGAGGGGAGCATGCCTGAGCAGAGCCTGAGCTCTCCTTCAACACTTCTTGGTATGTACATATGGAACATGAGATATGGATTCTAACAAATAACACAGCTTCAGCTGTAGGAAAGAGCCAGGCGTGGAGGAAATTGTG
Source organism: Orthonyx spaldingii (assembly GCA_013397795.1). Classification (NCBI taxonomy): domain Eukaryota; kingdom Metazoa; phylum Chordata; class Aves; order Passeriformes; family Orthonychidae; genus Orthonyx; species Orthonyx spaldingii. Next base: position 1,037,172 of record VZTJ01001488.1, on the reverse strand, counting down.
ACTCAGAGAGGAACACTTTGTAGTACTTCTTGGCTTCTTCAGGGCTGCTGTAACTGACTCATGGTGTGCAGCCCTTACTGAAGGCTGTGCACTAAACTGAGTGATGCTTTCACACTTGGTGAATGTCAGTACAATTCCACTGAGTCAGAGAGTCAGTGGGGGATGATGACTTGCAGCTGGCTTTCCCCCCCCATACTCATCGCTGGTGAGGCTGCACCTTGAATCCTGTGTTGAGTTTTGGGTCCTTCACTACAAGAAAGATGTTGAGGTGCTGGAGCGAGTCCAGAGAAGGGCAATGGAGCTGATGAAAATTCTGGAGTCTGATAAGAAGCTGCTGAAGGAGCTGGGGGTGTTTAGCCTGGAGAAATGGAGATTCGGGGAGACCTTCTCACTCTAGAGTTGTTGTAGTACTAACTACAACTACCTGAAAGGATATTTCAGACAGGTGGAGGTTGGTTTCTTCTCCCAGACAACAAGTGATAGGACAAGAGGAAATGGCCTCCAGTTGCTCCAGGGGAAGTTTAAATCAGATATTAGGAAAATTATTTTGACCAAAAGTGTTGTAAAGCACTGGAATAGGCTCCCCAGGGAAGTGGTGGAGTCACCATCCCTGGAGGTAATTTAAAGACATGTAAATGTGGCACTTGGTGACATGGTTCAGTGGTGGACTTGGCAGTGTTATGTTAATGGATGGACTTGATGATCTTACAGATCTTTTCCAAGCTAAGCAATTCCATGATTCTAAGATGGAGCATGCCCCAGACTCTCTCTGTTCCAGGTGAATACAAGTCTTGTCCCAGGTATCACAGGACACACCAACCCTCTTACACTACCAGGGCCAGGGGCTGAGCTCCAGCTGACTCTCCAGTTGCTGACATTGTTTGGCTTTTGATGTTCCATAGTTTTGGTTTTGACCATTCCTGCTGCATCTCACTAAAACAAATCAGCTCTGGAGAAGGTAGGAATGAGGATGTGGGCTTCTTCTTTTTGTCCTTTAGGCTATAGGTACTTGTTCTTTAGGTGATAATTGAGTCACTTGAACTCTTTTCTCTCTATGTTTTTGGTTTTTTTAAAACAGCAAAACCACAGCTGTAGAGATCCCAAACAAGCCATCTACTTCCAAGGGAAATTTCCCTGAGCATGCAATTCTCAGTGTCTTCCTGTTTTTGTGGTCATATTTATATATTTATTTTTTGTTTACCTTTTTTAAAATGTATATCCTTTGGAAGCTGCACCATTGACCTACTTTTTAAAATGCATGTTAGAAATCCCTAGTTCTTTCGATGTTTTAATAACAGCATTTATGCTTCAAAGGGTAGTACGAGCAGGTACCAGACCAGAAGCATTTACTATAGTGTGTGTGTAAAACAAAAAACCAAACTAAAACCAAACAAAAGATCTTTTTATAAAAAATAGAGTTTGTCAGGCTTGTGAATAATGCAAACAGTAAGCTGTCAAAACATAAACCAAGCAATTCTTTTTAGTGATGCAAATTTTCTGTAGCCAGTCTGAAGTCTCAGTCACAAAGGTTTTTCTGCAATATTAAAGAGTAGACCTTCCTTTCACTGCAGAGTGATAAAGAGGCACTAAGCCCTGCTCTGTTGTTAGTCACAAGTCATTTTAATGTGGGTCTGTAACACTGTGAAAGGTGACCTGAAAAAGGCAAGTGGCAGGCTATAATTCAGTGCCTTGGAAGGTAACACCAGGATCTACTAGCTGATAATTGACTTTCCTGCTATACACTTATCATCTGTAACATTTTTAGACCCTCAGTGGGTCCTTGCTAGCAGTGTCTGTGTTAATCCCTGCGATGGGGATGGAGCAGTAAACTGTCCAGAGCATGGGAATGACTCTCCCTGTCTGCCTGAAAGCAGCAGCAAAAACGTTGCTCCAAGTGCCAGTCACAGGCCACTAATTAATATTTTTTTATACAATACAAACACTATCTGGCCTCAAAATTGACTGGGATCCTGTTGTAGAAGCACAGGGTAAGATTATCTCTATCCTAAAGAATTTATAATCTGACCAACAAAGGACTGGAAGAGTATTTGGGAAACACCATGGCATTTGTGCCCTGTTCTCAAACACCTCCTTAAGTGCTGACACGTGGCTACTGTCAGAGACAGGGGGAGATGAGGTGGACCTTTGATGTGCCTGATGTGAGCGTTAGGAGCAGCAAGAGAAAATCCATGCACTAAGGCCTCAAGTGATTTAGCCAGAGCCAGGTCAAGAGCCAAGAAGAACAGAGAGCCCAGGGGTTGCAACCCAGAACTGCTACAGTTCATCCAGAGAGGCCTCTTCCTCCTCCTCCTCCCCCCATCTCTGCAGACTCTCAGAGAGCCTTCTAAGACTTGTGTGTGCTTTCTTTAAGAAGGAATTTCTTCCAGACTGCGGCAGGAGTAGTGACAAAGACAGTGCCTGGGCTGCTGGCACTGCTGCTCCTCCACATTTGACATTTCAGAGAGGCAGGACTAGCTGCAGAAGCCAGCCTGGTTAGCAGGGATAATGAGCCGAACAGCGTGTACCTGCTCAGGCAGAGCAGGGATGTGCTCACATATGTATTCCTGTTACATCCTGCTTGTGGACTCTGATATTCACCTCGGTGGGATGAGACAGCCTTTAAGGCAGCACTGCTGATACCAGCACAGTCTGCTGGCTGCTCCTCTATACATGCAGAGGTTTAAGCAGGGAAAGAGAAGCACTGGAGTCGGCTGAGAAGACAAAATACAGCTGAGAATTTCAGTTCTGCTCCTTTCTAGCTTGGAGAGAGGTACCACCAGTGGAGGAACATGAACCAGTGACATTACTCAATTTAAGGAATGCAAGAACAGACTAAACCTTGGCTTTATGCTCTGTTGCTGCTTTGATGAAAGATGTCCCACCTGTGATTCCTCATTGGCACTGTAATCCTCACCTGTCTTAGTGTGTATATTTTGGATACAGACTTTAAAGCTGTGATGGTATCAGGTTTTCAATAGAGTTTCCCCAGCCGTACCTCACAGGAAATTTGTCTCTGGTTTATTTTGTAAATTTGATACATGATCTCTTCCTAAAGCAACTAGATGTGTTTTCTTTTGGAGGGCAGAAAGGGAAAGAGCAAAGAAAAGGAATGGGAAGATTTAGCAAAGTCTACATTAAAAAATACTAAACTGCCCTAAATATATGGATCCACTTTTTTTTTTTTTTTCCCTCATTTCTTTTTGGTTGCTTTAACTAAATAATGAACTGACTCTTACCTGGTAACTCATTTGGGATGTTGAATATGTGATGAATCCCAGAACAGTAAGTTTTGTTATACAATATATATATTTTGCTATTACTAAGCTGAATTTCACCAAAGCAGGCTGCTGGCTTTAAAATTCAGCCAGGCTCAGTTCTGAACTAGACCATGAAATTAGAAATAACAGTCATGTCTTCTGTAAAACAGTGAAAATATGTCTGTAAAACACATGTGAATGTACAAATTGACTTTTGGGAGACAGGTCAACTTGAGCATCAGAATGTGGTTTAGAAGGACTGCACAGGAATGCCTGTATGCAAAGGAGAAAAAAAAAATTGAAAAGTATCTAGAATTGGGCTGTGATCTTTTATTTAACTCCATCATATCTGTTTTCTTTGTGTTAGGTACTCCTAAATGCTTGTGAAGAACTGCAGCTATTTGAAATCCTGATACCAAATTGAAAAACATCCTGTCACTTTGAATGCAATAATCAATATTGAGCCCCTTTACCACGTAGTAGCAGCTGGTCAGTCTCCCACTGGCAATCTGGAGCCAGGATACATGTTGCAGTGCAGTCTTTTATTTCCCTTTATCCTCATGTATCTGGTGTAAAATATGTATGAGCCATATCTTCATGATTTCCTTTTTTCGAATCAAGTCAGATACCACAACCCTGAAACTCATCCCCTTTCTCCCTCGATCTCCTCCCCCTTGAAAATGACCTGTCTCCTTTTATCTGTTTCTCTTCTTAGTCCCTTTTCTTTTAAACTCAGAAATTCCCCCACTCAAAACACAGCAGTTAGTAACCTTTCTGCTAGAACTCTTCAAGTTTTCTAAGAATTCAGGTTCAATCCATCGATTGGAATGATTATTTCTGACTTCTGCAGTCCAAAATTAGGAAGATAAACTTTTACCTGCAGAATCCAAAGTAGAGCCAGGTTTGTATTATCCACTGTATATATCTACCTCAATGTTTTCAAGCATTGATGTGTTTTTGTATTGACAAATGGCAAACTAAGACAGGGTTTCTGAAGATAGGTTCCTCAATAAATCATTAAGAAGAGGAGTCATTAAACCTAATTTGGCCTTTCTTATGAGAGCTAGAGCTCACTGGGAAAAAACAAGACAACGGACAGACTTTCAGATATTTTTTTTGTCCTGTTCACTTGTAGTCCAAAAAATAATTCACGGGACTCTTAAATGACATTACATTATGCAACTTGTTAAATCAATATCTGTTTAACTGAAATGTATTTCTTGGTAGGGTTGATTGCTGGGAGGTTTTTTTGAGTTTTTTTTTTTTTTTAAGTTTGTTTTGGTTTTGGTTTTTTGGGGTTTTTTTTTTTTTTTTTTTTTAAGTTTGTTTTGGTTTTGGTTTTTTGGGGTTTTTTTTTTTTTTTTTTTTTAATATTGTTTTGGGGTTTTTTGGGGGGTTGTTTGTTTGTTTGTTTGTTTTTTTAATTTTTTTCCTTAAGGGGAAAAAATAATTCCTTAGACAGGATGTCATTTACAGCAGGGAAACAGTTACAACTTGTCTGTTTTCATGTGTCTTTCACCTTCTCTAGCTAGGTGGTGTGAGAAGGTCTGTTTTGTTTAGGGCAACCAAACTGTGACAAACATTTTGTTCTGGGACATAGTGCTCCTGTCTGGTGCTTCTGAAGATCTGGTAGCCTAAATTCAAGCACATCTGAAGGACATTTCTGGTTGCATGAGAGAAAAAGCCATTTTATTTCTAACTGTAATAAAATATAAATATTGAGTAGGGAGTTCTAAAGGCAAGGGATGGCACTGAACACTAGATATATCATTCTCTAATGCATGTTGGCATAGATTTATATAAATATGTATTCACACATATAGAATGAAACACATTAAAAGTTTTATATATAAACACTGCATGTACAAGCAGTTGTCAATATACAGAAATATGCCCAAATAGCAATATGTATTTATGCGTAAATATAGAGCATGATTTGATGTTATTCGTCTATACCAAGACCAAGACCAGTTGTCATGATCTGGTTAAAACACCTCAAACCACTTTTTTCACTAGCATTAAAAAACAGCATTCAGGGAGTTAATGCTAAATGAATGGTCAAAATCTCTTGCCAGTATAAACATAAGTCTTCATAAAGCAGGCCTGTAGTTACAGCTATACCAGAAAATCTGTCCCTGTGTCAACCATGCCCTCAAAGGAAAAACAAGCCCTATGGATATCTCTAAATTTCTTTCAGGTACAAGTGTAACTTCTTTCCCTACTAGATGAGGAGCCACATAAAAATAAGACAGTCACAGATTTTCAGAGCTACTTGAGGTTGTACCTAACCAATTCCCTTTCTCTTTGGTCACCATTAAGATTTCAGTTCTAGAATTCTATCTTGCATTCCCAAAGCACCATGAATTTATGATAAAGTAAATCAGCCTTATCCCTTAGGACAAATCATGCACCCAGGGAAAGGCATTTCAAGACCTTTGGAAGTGTAGCAAAAAAACCTGCAGGTTAAGAGGTGCTGTACCTTAGTGGAAACACTTCTTTCCCTTGTCCAGTATGGCTTTGGCTATCAAGAGGTAAAGATCACTAGGAAAGTGCTGTAAGCTTTTGAACAGCTCTCTTCAGCCGTCATAGAAGAGGACATTTACATGTTGTCCATGGTACTCAATGTTATGTAGTACCCTTGACTACAATCCTCAGGTTCTCCTGCAACCTGCACAGAAGAGCAAGGAAAAGTAGAGAGACAAAGAACTTTGCCCAAGGTCACTCTGCAGGCTGAGGTTCAAAATTAGAGTGTTGAACTACATGTGCTGTACCTTGGAGAATAACAACATTCAAATCTCACTGGAAAAGCCTCTGGCTAAGCAAGAGGATACAAGAACAGATCTCAGCCTGGCCAATGTACAGCAGCTGAATTCAAAGATGCAGCCAAGCTCTGAGCCTTCCCCACTGGTTAGTGCATGATTAACAGGTCATCAGTGAATGCTTGGTCAAACTTTTTGTTAATCCTGAAATTAATTTCCACTTTGATTCTACTTCCACTTTCCTGAGAATGTACCCATTCTTGAGACATTTAAACATATCCTGATTTCCACGCAAGACACTGAGAGAAAAGCTTATTAGCTACTTTTTAATTTGGAGCAATAAACTTAAAGTTCTCAACAAAGTTTGGCATTTCTTGATGGCTTGTTGCTTAGAGCAGAGATCATCACTCAAAAAACCACAAAGAGTTAACAAAGCCATAAAGAGAATGGATTTGTCTGGGATCCTCTATTTTACAAGAACAGGTACAACAAAAATCTACTGATTTTTACATCACTGAGATCTCTAATATCCCACATAGCCTTCCTTTGTGTTGTGATGGGGACCATGAAGGACATGTCCCTAAATGAATAGGGAACAAAGAGCTGTGGGCTCCTGTAAGGTCTCTTGCCATGCTCAGGCAGCCTCCATGTATCCATGCCTATCTCTGAGGTGCCTTGCTGGGCTGTCCAACCCTACTCAGGCTCCCGAAACAACCCACCCTCTACCACAAAGTCCTTTCTGATTTGCTCCCATCCTTTATACAACAGAATTCATTTTCCCATTTGGTATTTTATTTTGATGTTCCAGGCATAAAAAAGCAAATGGTTCCCTCAAGCCATTTTCTCTCTGTGAAACTGTGAAATAGCTTTGCAATTTTGAAGCAGTTTAAAATGCATTGTTATATTGAGAAAGAAGAGGGGAGGAGGGGGGAAGCTTCTTTTCTGACTCTGAGCACTGAATGCTATAGGAAAAACGGATTGAAATTCTTCAAATAAGGATTTCATAGCTTCTGCAGCTATCAAGGCGGATGGCTCCCTATTTGCATACTGCCATTTATATAAAAGAAATGAGACTCAATGGTTTTATTATAATTATATACCTCAGGTTTTAGTATTAATAAGCCTATTGTTATCACTACTGCCTTTTGAAAAAACTACCATGTTTCTGTCATACAAACTGAAATATTGCAATTTATTTTTAAGGCACGTACTAAAAAAGTAAATCCTTTCCAAAGATTCTTTTTGGTTTCTTGCTCAGCACTGAGCTAGTTTGCTGGAGATTATCACCAAGGACTGTGTTTGATCATTGAGTTTTTCAATATTCCCTTGCTTGCTGAGTGCTTTATTTAAAATTCACAGCAGAGGGGAGATGCATACTTTAAAGATGGTATCAGTGCCATTTTCTGTGGGACTTCAGGCAGTTCCTAGGTGCCTGTGTTGATGTTCTATTAAAATGGAGCATCATTCATTGAGCCACAGAAAAAGGTGACTGATAATTAAGGTGAAAATGCTGTTCTCCTGTCTATGCTGCAAAACTCTTATCAGGCTTGTGAACTCTTATCAGGTGCCTTCTTATCTCTCCTCCTGTGCATCCTCTGCTGGAATCCCACACCAAACTCCCATGACATCAGTGGGAGCTCTACTCTTGGTGATGTGAAAACACAATAGCTTCTGGAGTCTCCAATGTGGTTCTGCAAGCACACTGTGGTCAGGGACATAATACAGAGAAAGGAAATGCAAAAGGAAAAAAATCAGTGGCTTTTGAGGCTGACACAATGTACGACAGCATGCATTGTGTAAATATAGATATTGTTCATATATAGCAAAGTTTTTCATTTGGTGTCACAGCAAGAAGGAGAAGTTAAACCTCAGAGCTGAAATGCTTCGGCTTCAAATATTCACAGGGACACATTCTGGTGAGGCAAAATAAGTTTTTTCTTCCAGAGTAGAAAAATTTAAAGCAGACTGTGGCTCAATTTCAGAGACTTTTTTTTTTGCATAAGAAAACAGAATCATAACTTTTTCAAGCAGATAATACAAGGGAGCTTTTTGGAGAAGGTCACAGTCACAAAAGCAGGGGTTTAACTAAGCTGAATCTCCACATGCCAGTCATTCCAGCTTCAGAAATATCAGCAGGTCTTATTTGTCATCTCACGGCTGATCTCAATCCATTTCTTGTGGGCACAGTAATAGTAGTGGGTTTTCAAGGAAAGGTTGGAGAAGAACAGATATTTGAGGTATTTGAGGGAGGAGGGCAGAGGCTTTGAACACCACAAGAGGTTTGAACATAAGATGATGTGAAAGAGAGCTGTCAAAAGACATGAAAGGTGGATGAAGCAGAATGGGAAAGAGATGTCTTACAACCAAACAACACTAAAGAAAAGTTTGTAGAGCAGGCAGAGAAGACAGGAAAGTGATATGGCAGGGAAGGGGTTACTGCAATCAAGGAAAGAGTGAAGTTTCATGGCAACTTTCTTAAAATTATCAAGCTCCCAAGAAACTAATTCTGAGCACATGGCTGAACGACACTTTGATAATACTCTTTTGTTAGGATTTTGCCCTAAGACCTCACTTGCATGCCTCTGGATTGTCTGAATTCCCCTTATACACTGAAATTAGCACAACTGTAGGAAATGCAAGCCCTAAGCCTCTTCATTTTCTAGAAATCCATATCTTTAGGCCACTGAACCACAGGTACATTTTTGAAGAGCTATAGTATAGGAGTTATTAAGCATATGACCCTTTTATAAGATTTTTTCATGGCTACCACGTGACTGCAACACTGTCTGATGCTTTGCTTGAACAAATTACCACTGAGATTTACTCCTCTCCACAAAAACAGTTCTAGCTCATTCTTCATCTACCATGAAAAAGACCTCAAGTCTAGATTTATCATGTCCCTGCTTACTTGTCAGCTTGCATTATCCTGACAGAATACAAAAAACTTGAACATATACCCTCTAGTAAAGAATTCACAGACTCCCAATGTGGGAAGGATTAAGCATCATAATAGCCAAACCAAACAATTTCTTAGGGGGTTCATATAAAGTCTGTCAAACATGTTCCATAGCTCTGAGAAGAAAAACAAATGCAAACATAAATCACCTCTAGGAAAGGCAAATTCTTCTAGGTGTCCAAATGCACTAAATCAATCTCTTTATTTTCATTTGGGCAGAGTCCACAAGCTTTCACCATCTAAAGAACCACAAGATGAGAGAGGCGGACGGTTTGGCATGTTTGTATCAAAAGTTCCCAAGGCAGTTTACTAAACTGAAGGTACTTTAATAGAATCCAATTTAGCTGAAAAAACTTGAGCAAGGAAGAAAAAAAACAAGATTAAGGTTTGGACCACTGCTGAAGAAACTCCATCTCCTGCATCTTCCACAATCACTTTCTGAGAATTGTATTTTTGGCATAACATGTAAATGCTTGGACCCAAACTGGCATCCAGCATAATATAAAGTTATTAGCTACGTCTACTGGAAGACTTAGTCAAAATGAACACCAGAAACAGAAACTTAACTGCAAGTTAGTTTGGAAGAATCTGGACCCACTGGCTCTCTCAGAAAGCAGCAGGTATGGCCATCTGAATTATGGAAGAAACTGTACCCAACAGGCTAAAGAAGACCTTATTCTTTGTCATATTCTCAGACACTCTTAAATTTCTCTCTTTATGGAAGAAAAAAAAGTAAGCACTGGAAGAGTCCTTGATAAAGAGTTCCTGTTTCAGTTTCAAATTCAAAGGGTTGTTCCTTCATTACAGGGTTAAGTTGTATCACAGAGAAATACCCATGGTACTAAGTGAAATATGTCTGCTAGCAGAGGAACTATCAAAGGAAAAGACAGCAAAATTTACTGTCTGAAAGCAGAAGCTAATTAAATTCGGACTAAAATTGTTTATGCTCATAAAACAGTGAGAATTGTTATAAACTTGCCAAAAGTTCCAGTAGAGTGACCAATACACCATATTTTGGCATTGATTGAGAAATTCCCAACCACACAAATACTAAATATGTTGCAATTCAGAGAGGGCACTGCTCAGGGAAATGCTGCAGTCCTTGTGACGAAATAGATGCCAGTGGTATGACTATTCTGGCTTTCTTAACTATGACTCCTTTAACTTGTTGAAGTCCATGATGCAGAGGGCTCCTGTTCATTCTCACTATTTATTAGACTTTGAGACAACCTTTGTGCATCTGCTCTCTTCCGTCTCTTAACCTGCCTTAGGCAGAGGACTCTGTGTCCACACCTCAGAGATGTGCTCCTATGTGGGAGAAAGCATCACTGTAACTTCAGTGGAATCTATTTTTAACACTGCTTTGTTTTCCTGTTCCTCTTCTCAGATGTATCTCTCAGCAACTTTCCCTGTGTTAGTTAATGCAGCAAATGAGATTACACCACCTCTGCTGTGGATATGCTCAGACAGCATGCTGCCCATGTTCTCAATGTCAGTCTCCATCATCCTCCCCCATTCTTGCTAACTTAAACCTTTCAAAACCTCTAGTCAACATGGACTGATCTATTACTAATCTCTGACAAATCCTTTGTTAATCCTTCCTCACTTGTGGCCCAATAAGTTCCTACTGAAGCCAAAGGGAATTTGACTCAAAAAGACATGGATTTATGGCCATGATGTGCAGACAGTGTTCAAATATGAAGTACAAATAGATCTGATTCCTGCCAAACAGAATTCCAGAGAAATCGGCATACTGGGATGCTTGTTGTCTCCTAGACGATTAACGGATCTCATACTATAATGAAAGAATGACAAAGCTGGACCTCAAATACACCATATTTTTTGTTAGAGAGCAGTAAAAATTCTATGAGGACTTATAATTTGGTAAGATTAATTTCCTTTTCTAAACTGTTTTCCTCCATTTTTAGATAATGTTTCCTGGTATGAAGTTTTAAAAGTCATCCTGACTCATTTTTTTCAGACTCTAAGATTTATTTGCTGTTATTTTTATTCCACATCTTCCAGTAGCTGCCAGGAAGAGCAATCTGGAATCAAGGTTTTCTTACTCTATATTCTGGACAGGCAAACATTTCAAGAAAATATTCTGCAAACAATATGCACTGTCTGGATCTGAGAAGAGATTAAATAAACACAGGAAGAAGAAGGGTGAAAATAAGGGAGTGAGATCACAAAATGAGAAAATTATCTGGCACAATGAGCTTGAATTTACTTTTTCTTTCATTAATGTGAAGACATGTTATTAACAAGCATGAAAATCTCTGTGCTCTGATGGTTGTCACATTGAAAACTGTCGGTGGTACCTTAAATATGAAAAGACAGAAGTCTGAGTGAAATTCCAAGTATAAGGTGAAGGACAGAGCTAATTTCTGTTGCTTTGGAGTTAATAATTTTCTAACATGCAAATTGTATTGCTGGGACTAAAGATTACAGTAATTTTACTTTTTTTTTTTTT
>VZTJ01001488.1:990284-1025714 GCA_013397795.1 Orthonyx spaldingii | reverse complement strand
TTTTTTTTTTTTTTTTCTTAATACAGAGAGAAAATGCAAAGATTAAGTGATTTAGCCAGAGTTATATGGGGAACTTGGTGGTGAATTCAAGTGCCTTGTCCCCAGTCTTGTTCTTTATAACATGAGATCCTCTTTCTTAAAAACAAATCAGAGACAATATACAAACAACCAGTGGGGAATTACCCTAAACAACTAAAAGTAAGTCATGCTTGCCAAAACAATTGACACCCTACATTTTGCAAAGCAGAGGGACTCTTTTAGGCCTATGTGCTCACTTTCTAACTTGCACACTTTGTAAGACACAAATAAAGATTTACTCTAATGTGTTGTGTTCGTTCTCACTCAGGGCTTTTTCCTTCAACAAAATAAAATCACTGAACAAGTAATTAAATGTGACCAAGAATATATCCTTGTGGTGTGCTTGAGTGTTATCTTTATTTTACAGAGGAAACTGAGGAATAGAAAAATTAAATGTTAATCCCTATTCAAGGAAAAAAAATGGTGATCTTCAAATCTAGAAAAAAACCCCGACAATTATTTTCCTTTAGCTTTGTGCCCTAGACTATTTTTCAGTAGGATGTGTGACTGTTGTATGTCTGACAAAAGAATCCTAAACAAAAGGACCAATGGTAGAACTTTTGTCTTGATTAAAAGTCTAACATTCCCATATTGAAAATCTACTGAAGTGTGATTTGGTTTCTGTAGAAATTATGCTGACCACTATTTTAAGAAAGAAGTCCATAACACAAGACTTTTAAAAACATCACATAAGATTCTATAAATGAGTTCTTACTCTCCATTACTCCAGAAAAACCTTTAGTATAAACTATAAAAGACACAGCACAGAAAGCAAGTAACATCCTATTAAATCCAACTGAAATTTCCTAGATGTGATGGATTGCCAAAAATCAAGGAGACCTTTTTCCTAATCTCTTCCATGAGAAGGGATTCAGACATGAAACCTCTTCCCTGTTGCCTTCATTTCCAATGAATTAGCATTAAGGTTGCCAAAGCCCTTTTCTGTCCTTCCCTATACCTCAGGGTTTGCTTCATAGAAATGGCACCTTGTTCTTGCCTCCTTATGTTGTAATGATCAGTCTTGACAAGGGTTTTCAAGGCAGGGGGGAGCAGTCATGGCTACAGGCAAAATCACAGCTTCTGAACTTCACGCTTGTCAATAGATGTTTTAGTTTGCATTGCCATATTAATGTGCCTTATAAATATTCCCCAGGGCTCTCCACACCATCACGTTGCTGTTGTCTTATTCATCAATACAGTCAAAACAGGTCCAGATGCTGTCAGTTAAGGTCAAGACAGGCTTCTTACAGATCTCTGGAGTAAAAAGACCTCCATCCCATCTTCTAAAAGAAGGAAACATTGTGTATTCATTTACTAAGTAACTACTGGGGTTCACACAGCTTTACCACAATAGTCCCAATAATTAACTTTAACTGCTGCACGGAGATTTACCCTTTATGTTGTCCTCCCTACTCTCCCCATCCATGTCTCCAGGAGTGCTTTTGGTGATTGGCACCCACACCACTGTGCTGTCTGCAGGCCATGCTGTGTGACATGGCATCTGAAGGGATAGGAAATGACAGCCTGTCCTTCAGCCCAAACAGAAGAAAAATCGAGTGAAGGACTGGAGTGTGAAAGGTTTGAGGAAGGATGGCCTCTGCTTATCTACAGGATGGATGAGGATGGAGGTGCTGTAGGCTGGAGCTTCACCAGCATTTCCTGCAATTAAAACTCCATCACTGGAGACATTTCTGCAGGTGCTAGCACAAGTCAGCTGACCGGTTGTTACCCTTTTGCCTACTTCCTTATTTTTAAAATTTTTTAAAAATTCCATCCTAAAGCAATGCACCCACTTAGAACCAGATTTTAAAACAAACTTGATATCCCTAAAGTTTGGATATACATGCTACTATACACCAACAAATACAGACCAAAAACTCCCTCTGCTCTTTAACTCCTTTGAAAGCCTTGTGATGAGTTCACACTGCAAATCAGTGACTTTGAACATGATGGTCAGTGTGTTTATATTTAGGTACTGATGTGGAATTGATTCAGAAGTCAAGGGGAGCTGAATGCTTCAAAATATAGCTCCAGGAAATGCCATTTTTCACAAAGTCCTTGGCTTTTCTGCCAAGATTAGAGACCAAGCAGACATCTGGCATGTGCAGGGATTTCTGCATTGTGCAGACCTGATGGCACTACCCAGAGAGTTGTCTCCTCAGAGCTTGCCCTTGTGCATTCTTCCTAAGGAAATTTGCTCCCTGCTCCCACTGCCTCAGCTGTCCCCACCATATTCATTCCTGGGAAAATAATGTTGTTTAATGGAGAAATTCTGCCTCAGTGCATTATTACCTGTCTTTAAATATACCACCACTCTTGTAAATAATCAGCTTACCAACAATTTCAGAAGTATAGTTTGATGAGTTCTGTCTCGAAGAACAGTGAACCCATTTGCGGTGCCCTAATTGCAACATGTACATACCTAACAGAGATACTGGATCTTATTTTAACACTACTTCTCTTCTGCAAAAGACACAGCGTGCCAGGGAAGTAAGGCAGCTGCCCACGCAGCCAGAGACACAGCAACAGTCTGAAGACTTGAATAAAAGTGGCAGCAATAAGAAAGTAAAATATAGCCTCTGTTTCTCCTGTAAACCTAATCTGATAAAATCTGTTGTCTTTCAGTATACACGCAAATTACAAAGAAGACATGCTGAGCGTGCAGAATTGGCAGACTTATCTGGGGAGCAATAGGGACTGCAGATCTCCAAAAGGTTTGCCTGTTTCTCTTTTCAGAAGGGAAGCCCTGTCCTGCCTTTATTTTTCCTTTGCTTCTCTGCAATCATCTAACTTTCTGTTGATAAACTGTCCTCTTCAAGATACAGTTTTCTTGAAGAAACACAAGAGAAGTACTTGCTCAAATTTTTTCCTGCAAGCTCTTTCTTGGAGTTGTTTCTCTGCCACAACCTCACCTTGGTGGGGATTTTGGACCATACAAAGAATTTTGGTAGTCAACCTGCTGAAAATTTTCTCACTTTGCAAAGATAAGATACTGATTGTTTTCATTTGATGACAAACTCTTGCAAAGTATTGATGCATGAATAATAATGCCCACCCCTCTTTATGTCATGCACTTACACATATCACTTTTATAAACCATTGTCAGCTTCTTAAACCAGTCTGGCCTATGGCAAACAAGAAACATAAAGAAAAAAAAATAACCACCAAAGTTGCATCTTGTGCAGAAAGTGCACACCACACTGTGAACAGGGGAAATGGCAACATCTGGAACTGCCTCATGACCAAAAACTATCTGAAAGCCAACTCATGCAGATGTGTTGGCCCCAAGGAGGCTTACAATGCTCATCCTTAACCTACAGAAATACAACGTGCTCCAAAAACCTAATGGAGTAAAAATATGTATTTGATTTAGAATGAACAGGGGGAGAAGGAAGAATATGAAACTTTCCATTGGCTTATTAAACTTTCCTTTTCAAAGTTGTTTCTGTTCAAGCAAGAGACTTGCCAGCATAGCCAAGCTGATAATTTCAGAGCCAAATGTGCTCAGTGCCAGTGTCATCAAGAAGGATAGATTATAGAGCTGCTTCTCATTTATGTGCTTGTTCTGATGAAATACAGACATTTATCTTTGTGGAACTAGTAAAACAATTGCATCATTTTCCACTGCAAATTGAATCAATGTACCCAGTGGCTGCTGAGCTGGGAGCAGAGCTGGAAATTGTATCTTCTGCTATGCAGCTGCTCTGATGGTAGCATCCATTTTGCATTCATCTGAATTATCTTTACCTTCACTGTCCATTCTTAAGCCTTTTTTAGAAAATCCACACATAAAACATCAACAACAAAAAACCCCCACCAAACAACATCAACAACAACAAAAAAACCCCAAAAACAAACAAAAAACCCAACTCAAACCAGCCAAAAAAAAACCCCAAACAAAAACAAAACAATCAAACACAAAACCCAAAACCTTGGCTTTTATTTTGTTTTGTTTTGTTTTCTCTACAAACCCTCCCCTTGTGAGCCTGTGGGCCGTAATACTGATGGTCCTTTGTCCAAGTTTGAATTGCTGGAGAGACTACCCTGCATCCATGCAAAATACAGATCCCACATGGAATTCCTCCCAATGCTTAGAGATATCTCCCTCTGAGACTTTTGCTCAGGTCATCTCTCCTTACGGAGTATCACACAGTGTTTCATTCTCTTGTCAGACCTCACAAAGAACAAGTAATTTAGGAAAAAATCATAGGTGTTTAGTCAAACAGAGAAGAGAAGGACACTTTCTTTGAGATCTCATGCCCCTTGGGCAAGTCTAAATGTCTGGAATCACTTATCCAAGTGTAATCACTGCTATAAAAAAAAAAAAAATTGCTCCAGAACCTATAACTTTGTGTGGAGAAGGAAGCAAGTGCTATGATACATATGGTGGATCTGCCAAAAAGCTGTATGAAAATAAAAAACAAGTACCTTACCAATATTTCCATGACATAATTATTACCTATTACTTTTATCACTAATATTCTTAGCGTCCCACTTAGGGCATGCAGGTGGATTCTAGTCACTTATATACTATGCTGCTTGGTTTCCATCTGCCAGCTGGTGGTGGATGTCTCAGGGATTTTACATCACAGCTATCATTCCAAGGTGGAAAGCTACGATAATGCTGAACTTCTACAAAGGCAGCAGATCTACCTCAAAGCACCTGCATCCCACCTGGTACATCTGCAAAGACAAGGATCCCTTCCAGCAAGGAAGCCTGCTATGGACAAATTACAATTCAAGAAGTGGGAATCCTAAAAATCACAGAATCAGAGAAAGGCTTGTGTCAGAAGAGACCTTACATGTCATCTATTTCCAGCTCACCCTCTGTGGGGAGGGATGCCACTCTCTAGATGATGAACAGAGAGAGGAGAAGGTAGAGCACAAGAAAATGATGAAACCTTAGCACAGTGCTCCTGTCACAGCCGGCTGGTGGTTGGGACTTCTTCAGCAATCCAGTGAAGGATGGTTTCTAAAGGTTTCTCAGGCAGAACTGTGGTGCAGCTGTACTGGTATTAAGGGGCAAAGTCTCCTCCAAGCATGACTGTCAGTAGAGGAAGAAAGCATAGAGGTGCTTGCTGCACTGCTATGAGCACATTTACAAGGTAGGCAGAACACATAAATGCTGGGGTTTTTACATAGGGCTTTCAACTTCTATTTCTATAACTCCAGGGCAAGAAAAAATAGTCCTGCAGAGAAACAACAGTGAAGATTCTAACTACAAAAGTAAACAGTACTCTAAAGACCTTGGAAATTCACTTTTTTATGCTTTTACAGGTGATTGTAAAAATCTCCAGCTTTCCACAACTTGTTTCATTCTTGAAATGGTTTTGTTTTGTAAATCTGTAGTTCCTGATTTCATTTATGCACATTCCAGTAGTGTCTAGAGACTCTAAACAGCATTATTGGTGCCTACCATACAAACCCAGATAAAAGACAATGTTTACCCTGAAGGCGCATAGAAATAGGAAGATGCATCTGTGGTATAGAATGGAGCACAAAGGAAAAAGCTGTCATGAGGAAGGATCCAAAGGAAAACCAAGATTTGCAAAAGTGTTTGGTTGTTTATAGGGCCTCAGGGTTTAGCTGCTCCAGCTGAGATGCTTCCAAAGGGGGTTGATAATGCAAAGCATTCATTGCCATGAAACAGGATTCGAGTCTGCCTCGAGTTAGGCACTTCTAACACCAGGAACTGAAGATCTTACACTTCTAAAGCAATCTCAGTTTAGATTTCCACAAATTAATCTTCATCCAGTGCTAATGGTGCTCAGTACTGGCTCTTAAGGCTCCACTCTTGAATAGTTCCCAGTCATTTTGCCTTCAGGTTTTCCTACTTATTAAGAGAAAAACAACAAACACTGAACTCAAGTGAAAATATGCTTTGAAAGAGGCAACATTTTTGGGGAAAGATTTTATCTTTTGTTAACCCAAGTGATTAGCTTGGAGAAAATGAATAAGATTTTAGGCACATGCTCAGACTTGAAGCAGAAAAATCCAAACTAAAGCAGAACTGAAAATATTTAATCCAAATTTGTCATCCTACAACGCTTCGTCTTCAGCAGGAAAGTTGATACGAGGCTTCATACTTCCAGGCACTCAGTCCTGCTGGATCCCCACTACTCTCCATTCACTGTGTTGGGGCAATATCACCATTTGCCTTTGAGATTTAAATAAGTGTGTTAAATGATGCTGATTTAAAAGTGTTGTTTCCTTTCTTTAAATCTGAGTTGTTTGACTGACTATAAGATCACATCCTGCAAAAGTAGCAAAAAGATGGGGATAAGAATTTTTTAAGTGGCTTTAGTACCAAAGTTATTATACACAAGTTTAATTAATCTGTGTTACTCAATTAGAAAAACTGAGAGAAAAAAAATATTGCTGGGAGTTTTGGAGTAGAGGGAGCTTCTGTTCAAAAGAGATGGTTTGCTTCAATGGAAGAGAAACAGCCATTCATTTCGTTATCCAAGGCACTAGTTTAAGGATTGTATTGCACTTCATTGAAAACATTCCTACTGTTCAGTTGTGTCCTGTATCAAAATATCCTTCACAAGACAGTTCCAGGTCATTCACCAGCGCATCAGCAGGGTTTTGCTGTTCACTTCTGCATATGGGTAACAGCATGAAGCCCATGCTCTCTGCCAAACAGCCCCTATATCACAGCTTACCAGGCTCTGCTGCTGCTGTTTTTTCTCCCCCTGTAGAATGCCACAGGCTACAGACAGATGAAACGGGAAATACTATAGCCTTTCAAAGGAGCAGCCTAACTCTTAGAGGGAAATTATCCTTTGATTGTACAGCAGAGATTCCCAAACACAGCTGATATTGGGAAACACCCATGTAATACAACCTTCAATAAAGAGGCATAACAAAACGTGTTTCTCAAGACAAAAGAATGAAACCTGTCAACTCTACATGGCTGCTTGGCAAAGATTACAAGTGCTCTAAAGTGGCTGGTTAAATGCTAGAATTATAATGGGAATTGGAAATGGAAAAGTCTGGAAACATTCTAACTTTGAGGTTGAGACTTATTTTCTGTTTCTCCTGGCTGGCATGTAACGAGACACTACAACTGCTTTCTGTGGCTGTTCTTTTGCATAAATACATGCCAAAGGTAGGAGCAGACAGCTGCTGAGAAATCCATCAAGGGCTGTTAAACACAAAGATACCACCTCTGGCTCAAGTAATCCCAGAACAGCAGATTGCTGGGAGGTGCTCCAGGGGAGTTGTGCCGTGTCCTTCTCGCACCCACATCTCCCTAGGACAGAGATCCGGTACCATGAACTTCTGCCCTCACTGAATACAGCTTATTGTAAGCTCTGCTGTTAAATGATCACTTTGTAACATTTCATTCAACATGCACATTTGGAAACAGATGATTTCCAAAGATGTTTTCAAGAATGATTTGGGCCAATTAAAGGAGCTTTCAGGAAAAGATACCTCCACATGCAGTGAAGTTGACCCTTTGCAAGGGTTTACAGACAGGCTGTTGTCTCTTGTACCACAATAAATCCCCATCAAACATGGTTAGACAGCCATAGGCTGTATTCCACTGAAAAACTCAGATCCTAAAATAAATCTTTTAAAGTGCAAAGGTATTTGGTTGCCAGGAAGAGAAATCTCTTTCAGGTCAGCCTCTGCTTACAAGTTACCCATCTATTTTGCTGTAAGGATTCAGGGCTCAGTTCTCATCTCAAAGCCCGTGTTTAATCAAGCATTTAGCCAAGTCCCTCTAGTCTGTTCAGAAAACTAAAGAAAATGCAAAAAATCTAGATTATTTAGGCAACGGAACACTATTTCCTTTTCTTGTTCATCCACATGTGAGAAGAAGTCTGAAAAGAATTTGCTTTCCAACCTGGCAGTGAAAAACTCCACATCTGAGCAGAATTAAATATCACAAAGTTTCATCTGATGCAATGATCTTTGCAGAACCTTTCTCAGCAGAAAAAAGCAAGGAATTATACAGGAGCAGCATCTGTAACATGAAGTGTATCAGTGGGCTCCAACAGAAAAATATGGCTTATATATTTGCACATGTACAAATATATATTTGTATACATACACATGTATGTAATAACATGTCAAAGTTACTCAGAAAATAAAGTGATCCATGTATAAAGTTGAAAAGGAGGAAGTTCATTCTGTAGTAGTGGAAGAAAAAATCAGAAACACCTATCAATATATCATCTAACCATCATTTCTCAAAATAGTCATCATGTGCCACTGCCTGTTGGTGGACTTGGTCAGATCAGTAGCCCCAAAAGACAGAATTTTGGGAAGTTCATAACCTGACAGGAGGCCTATTAGTGTTAGGCACCCCAAGCCTGTTGCGTTTAGGCTGGATTTGGGAGAGCTGTAAGATCTTTTAATGCCCAAATGCAAGTATCAGCAGCTAAAAGATCTGGCTCTTTTAGAATCTTTAGCTCTTACTGCTTTTTTAGAAACTTGTGTGACCCTTTAGTCAAACTCAGTGGCATTTTCAAAGTTGAATGGAATCAGAACAACAGATTTTGGAGTCCATAAAACAACTGCCATATGGGAGAAGTTAAAAAAGAAACAGGCACACATATAAGACAGCATGAGAAATGATGGCTCTGCTTGGCCTGGGCAGTGTTTGTCCTCTCCTCGGAGGATTTTCAGCTACCTGAGCAATCAATCCAAGCACTAAATTTGCCGCTTCTTGTCTTTGTTAAAGAAAATCTACCAATAAATCCCCATAAGAGTTTGTGTAACCCAGATCAGTCAGTTATTTCTCTCTCCCTCAGCATTCATGGCTAAACCAGCTGGCTCTCACACTGCCCAGGCACAGACCTTGTTAGGCACCAGTGGCTGACGGAGACAGCCTCGTGCTGCATTTTAAGGAGGCCGACACACTGTAAAAGCTCCCAGAATATACTTTTTGTGTAAGTACAAATAAGCAGGAAAGCCCCGAAGTAATTTGTTTTCTTTTATGCTAAACAGGAAGATGTATGGGAAGAGGAGAACTGCTTATTAATCCCAACCAAACAGTAAACTCCAGCTGAGCAAACTCTGCCATTTGGTGGACTGAATTTCTTAATCAGGAAAACATATGGGAAGGCGGTTTTCAGCAACTGAGACAGGAACATTTGCAAATGCTTCCCTATTGGTGCAGACCAGAAAGACAGCACAGTTTGCATTTAAAAAAAAAAGGGAATCTTTTTGCTTTTTTTGCCTTGTACAAGCAAATTAATGTTAAGGAAACTCAGCAGCTTCCCTATAGTGTTGTGAGAGAAGCAGAACCAGTAAAGATGGCTCAATTACAAAAATAAGAATGTTGTATACAAGTCAAAAAACACATGAAGCAAAACTAACCCATGTTTCTGTTCTGCTTATCCCAGGAATGTATGTCAAGAGAGTAGCTTAAACTCTGGAATTTATGTCAGGGAAAAGAGAAAAAAAACACTCAGTATCCCAAGAAATGACAGAAGCAAAGCCTTGAGAGGAAACCTGTTTCACTTCCATAAAATCATAGAATGATTTGGGTTGGAAGGGACCTTTAAAGCTCATCTAGTCCAACTCCCCTGCAATGAGCAGGGATGTCTTAAACTAGATAAAATTGCTCAAAGCCCCATCCAACCTGGCCTTGAGCATTTCCAGGTGTGGGGCACCCCTCTGGGCATCAGGTGCCAGAGTTTCACTACCCTCATTGCAATAAAATTCTTACTTATATCTAATCTCTATATAACCTATTTTAGTTTAAAACCATTACCCCTTGGCCTATCACTACAGGTCCTATTAAAAAGTCTGTCCTCAGGTTTTTGACAGCAGATTTATCTAGCTGGTAGCATCTTTCCTCCCTAGTAAAGCAGAAGCAAATATCCAAGCACAATGTTTGTGGACACTGCTGGTGAATACACAATCTCTCAGAAGACTTCAAGAAACTCTTGAATGTTTCTGATCATGTGTATGATCAGCACTAAGGCCATCAGCTCCTGCCTGGCATAAAAGAGGTTATGACTGGATTGAGCAGATGCTCTGCTGCCAGTGCATTTTTGCTAGAATGACTCCTCTGTGCTCTGTGTAGCTTAAAATTAATTATAAGGGCCCCAGATTTTAAAGTCAGAGAAACAACTAAATCCCACAGGCCTATTAATACATGTGGAAACAATCTCCTTAATTTAGTAGCCTGGGCCAATCGAAGCAGTTCTCTAGCACATTAGATTTGTGGAGGACATTTAAATACATCTCCTTGTTGGAATCTAAAGTTGGTAGAGGGTAAGAAATTAACTCTGAACTTTCAGCATGATCTGGTCACCAGTTTGCTTTGTAGTTACATATCAATATTCAGCATTTCACTAAATTGTGCATATTAAAAGAAAATTATGTGCAAACCTTTATTTAAAGAGAAGGGTCACAGATGTAAGGCAACTTGCAAAGAGATATATAGAAATGAAGTGTGACTACCTCAAGAGATTTCTGTGGTGAAGGGACATATGTCCTTAAACTGTTCACAACCAGAAAATGTGGAGTTGAAGCTTAATCACTAACTAGAAGCACCGTTAGTGAAGCAGGAGTAGCAGGTAGGTACCTAAAATCTGCAGAGGAATACTGATTCTTGGATTTATATAGGATAAAACTTTATATGCAGTATTAATTATGGTCCAAATACGAATTGTAATTAATTCATAAACTGCTTTGTAAAAGCAGCCGAATTACTCTTTTTTTACCCCACTGCGGGAAGTTGTGTGATCTGACCTTCCCACAACAATCTCATTCTCTTTAGACTTTTGCTTACTGGTAGAAAAATGCATTGTGTTTTAAGCAAGCCCCATCCTGCCTGCCTTTCACAACAGTGTAGGATCAAGAGCAACCTCCTGATGAGAAGAAACAGGCTGACCCCACTGTGAAAGAGAGATGAGTAGGGCCAGATGGATTCCCAACACCACGCTGAGCACCGAGGGCCGGAGGGAGCAGAATGACACCAGAAGAAGGAGGACTTTGCTGATCTCACCATGGAGTAACTGCAGGGATTTTTTCACCTTCTTGAGGCACTGTACCAACATCTGTTTGTCACTGAATTTAATACAGCAGCGCCTTGGTCATGACTAAGTGGGTCCATCAGAAATCAGTGTGAAAGTAATGACAGGAGTAGGTGACAGTCAAGGGAGTTGATTGTCCCCCTCCACTCCACTCTGGTGAGACCCATCCCAGAGTGCTGTGTCCAGCTCTGGGGCCCCCAACATAAGAAGGACGTGGACCTGTTGGAGCAAGTCCAAAGGAGGCCACAAAGATGCTCAGAGGACTGAAGCACCTCTTCTATGAAGACAGTCTGAGAAAGTTGCAAGTGTTCAGCCTGTAGAAGAGAAGGCTCCAGGGAGACTTTAGAGTACCTTCCAGCACCCAACTCTACCTCCAAGACTTTTGACAATGGCATGTAGTGATGGGACAAAGGGAATGGTTTTAAACTAAAAGAGGAGAGATTTAGATTAGATATTAGAATGAAATTCTTTCCTGTGAAGATGATGAGACATGAACACAGGTTGCCCAGAGAAGTTGTGGATGCCCCATCCCTGGCAGTGTTCGAGGCCAGGCTGGGTGGAGCTCTGAGGAACCTGGTCTAGTGGCAGATGTTCCTGGCCATGGCAGAGGGGCTGGAACTAGATGATCTTTAATGTCCCTTCCAACCCAAAGCATTCTACAATTCTATAATACTCTGCTTGCAAAATCACAGCTCAGCATCAACAGAGCAGGAAAGCTCTATTTTTTCTTCACTTGCTACAGGAACTCACACCATTCTCCTAAGGGGGTTTTCTGACCATTTTAAAGTATAGGTTTTAAAAGACCTTATCCATCTCATTTCTGTTACAATGTTCTGAAGACTATGAGCTTTGTGGGTTTTGACAAGATTAATCTCTCTTATTTTTAGACATCTACAAAGTACAACTTCACATCTGATCTGATCCTTTGATATTCACTTTACAGCAAAGAAAGGTGCTTCTAGGGTGGAATTCCATCCCATTCCAAGGTAAACATCTAAAACAGGTCAGAGAAATCACACCTGAAGAGTGTCTATTTTGCCCCTCCATTGACTGCAGGAGTTTAGTTGAGGAGCTCACATGCAGAAAATTACACTGGAATGTCTGAAGCTGGAGGAGGTAAATCCCACCCTAGAATATCTCTCCCAAGAGCCATCAAAGCTCTTCACTGAAACTCTTTGAGGCAAGGAGTTATTTAGACTGCAAAGCTTTAGGGGGTCTTTTACTGTAGGCTTGAAAAGTTATTGACATATTGGAAACTCAGTTTCAAGGAAAGTCTTTGCACACTGTCATGGTACTACCTGCTGGGAGCTCCGCACAACTCCTGTCTAAATGAAAAAGGAACATGATCTGTTGCTTGTTGCTAAACAGGGTCCCACTCTCCAATATGCAAAATCCCATAGCTAATGAGTTGGATTCTCATCTAAATTACTCTAACGCAATGAGAAAGGGCACCACCAAAATCCAATTATATCCAATTATATTGGTCTAAATCTGAGACAAAGCAAAGCCAAAATCAGGTCTAGTCTGTTCCACATTGATTTCTAAGTTTTCCCCATGTGTTCAGCTCTCAAAATAGCTCAAATATTGATGACATGCAGGAGTGAAGTTCTATAAAATGTCATTTTGATATTCATTTAATTATGCTAATTGTGACTTGTTACCCTCTACCTCTTATTTGTACATTTGAAACATACTCAATTCCCCTCTAGCAAAACTCTCTTTCCAAAGGAGATCCAATCATTGTTGTTGGCTTATACTCACAACCTCATCCCAGGAAAAAAAAAAATTTACATAAATGCAAAGAGAGAATTTAATAAATCTGAAGTGCATGCAAATACTTAGATATTTAAAATACTTCTAGTAAAAAAATCTATGCTTTTTTGTTTGAGGAGTTTTTCTTCTTTTAGTGGGCTTAGAACAAATGTACCTGTGCATGTGTGGGCATGGACATACACACCAATACCCAAAAAAGGCATGTGGAAAATGATATTTTCAAGAATATAAAAAATTAACAGTTTCTAATTCTCTAAAGCACTAAATATAGCACAGAGAAGGCACATGTTTAACAGCTCTGACTCAAAAGTGACTGAGCTCTGGGAAAGACACCTGTTGATTTCACACTGGTTATAGATCGAGTTTACCATACAACAATGCAATTTCTCTCATTACAGGATGTTTACATTTAATTAGGTAACTGTATTTTTGTGTGTGTGTGTCTTAGTTCTCCCTGTTCTTGTCATTAGGATATTTGCTTACAGTAGCAGTGAATGCTTTAATAATAAAAAAATGCTGAATACAAGTTTATTAGAATTCTCTTCCTTAAACAAAATGAAACCAAACTCATCAAAGTGATTCCAAAGCCACTAATTACACTTTCTGCTCTTCATGAGAGGTGTTTCCAAACACAATGTTTCTAACAACTTTGTTCTGCTGCTGTGACTTACGTTCACAGATTCTGTGGAGTCTAAATGAAGCAGAGGGATTAATTGCATACAGATGCTTTCCTATTTCTGCTTGCCACTGTTTTTTATTATTCTTTTGTGTTTTTTTAAAAAACAAAGCCTATAAAAGGATTTTACATTATACTAAGAAAGTTAAATACAACCAGTAAGAAGTAATTACAGGCACAAAACATATGGAAATGCCATCTCTTGTTTTGGTTATATTTGCACATAATGTATGCAGAGCAAGTTGTGATTAGCAGACAGGAAGCATGGTCTGTGATTATGCAGGATTTGGTAATTGAATCCACCAAGGATAATGATGCTGACCTTCCCATTTGAAAATAAACTAGGCATTCAAGTTTTAAGTGGTTTGCATTAATTCTAATTGTATAGACATGTCTACCCAGACCTGCTGCTGGGAGGACACGGAACAGGTAAGTAACGATTACATTAGAATGTTTTATTAACAGCAACTAAAACAACGCTGTTTACAGCTACAGTGCTTGGACCATATGAAACCAAAATCTGAATACCTAGGAGCCATTGTTTTCACTGAGGTACACATGTTACTGCTGCATCAACCACAACCAAAAGTTGCCCAAGGGGCTTTGTAATTATGGAGTACCCCTTGCAAACCCACATAGAAGAAAGTAGTAGCTAATTCATGAGAGATCTGCTTTCTTGCCTCTTCTATTATCCTTCAATCTTTCAAGGAAGAAAGGGTTCCAAAAGGTTGGAAATGCAATGGAATTCAAATAAATAAATGCAATATTTATGCTGGAGATATGGCATGGTTTGAACTACCTACCAAACCATAGGTTTTGGGAGATTTTTTTTCCCTTGAGTTGGTAATCTTTAGCAGAGATATTAGCTTGGTTCTACTACTGTAGTTCAAGAACAGAAGCTATTTGTCATGTGGAAACAGACTAATGTTTACACAGTGGTGTGCTAAACCTAATATCTTGCCTCTCTACAAGGTGACCTAGTTCTCAGTTAGTCCAGTGAACCCATCCCCAAGTCCATCTGCGATGCTCTTTCCTAAGACCTAAAGGCAAATTTGCCTCGGTCCAAAGCCTGCAGCAGTTTTATTTACAGTACCACCAAGTCTATGTTTCCTAGTCTGCAGTGGGATAAATTTGCCAAAGAAGGAAAAGCAAAGACCAGTGGCTTAGAGAAAGCTGCATAGCCTCCTATTCCCACGGTCACAGCAAAAACATGCTGCTGATTGGGAGCAAAGTAAAGGCCATGGCCTCTTAGATATTGTCTCTGCTGGAGATAAAGTCTGTCTAGAGTAAGTTCAGTTTTTTTCTGGAAAAAAGTTTAAGGATTTTTTACATTTCTCCTAGATTTCTGAGGTGTGTCTGCCCCAGTCAGATGTGGGATCCAGGCACTTGCCTCAGGTCTGGAAATTACAGACAATTCCATTTTTCTTGAGCATATCAGCTCTGTGGTGAAGGCAAGGAAAGCAAATATTTCCCTCTGGAAATGCCAGACTTATACATGCTCCATAATTTCAGGCTGCAAAAGCCATACTCCTAATTCTTGCTGCAAACCCCAGGAATACACAGGACTCACATGGGAAGCTATTCAGTATGCGCATTGCAAGTCCAAGGTGTTCAGGAAGCACTTGGCTTTCTGCATGTGCACATTTACAGCCATGTACAGACGTTCCTGCCTGGACACTGGCAGGAAAAGATTCTGCAGCTCAATTTCTGCTTTCCTTTACTCCCTGATCCAAATAAAACTAAGCTGCTGATGGATTTCCACCTGGCCCTTAAACCTGGTGACTGATGCCCATAAGAATAGCTCAAGGACCCAGAACTTCAAACTCTAGGAATCTGGCTTCAGTCACAATACGTGTGATCTGGGTCTGCAGAAACATCACTGGAGTGTCCAACCACCAGGGTAGACTGATTACATCCTTTCTGCTAGGACACAGAGGTGGGAATGACTGTTCACCAGTGATTATAGAGCAAGAAGTTTCCAGCAATAGTAAGAAGCAGGGATGTCTGTTCTATGGCAGACTACCGACCTGAACACGGAGTGCTTAGAATCTAAATTACTGCAAAACAGATTAGAGGTATCACAACGAAGCTCTATAATTGCACTGGAATTAAGTTATAGGCTTACATTTTGCATGTGTAAAAACTGGCAATACGGAATGCACAGGCTTTCACCTCTGGGTCACTGGTTTACTGCTCCATTATATTTAATGCATAAACAGGAAAACTTTATGTAGTCTTCACATAGAATGTATTTATGTCTCAGCACTCTAAAAGTATGTACACACCCATTTTTTCAGCTCATTAGAATAACTTCAGGAAGGAGCGATGATAGTCTGAGGTTTATAAGGTGATACAAAGGTCAAATCCATTCCAAGATCACTGTTTTATTAGTTACTTCCCACTCTCTGCTGCCTGAGATATAGACTGATGGTCTCAGTCCAAGTCCAGGTGCTTAGATACATCTATCATACACCCCTCACATGGATAGTAGGCAAATAAAGCATAAAGATCACTTGCGTGTCCAGAAGAAATGACATCATGTATGTTTGAGCACAAAGTCAAGCCTTCAGTCTAGATAATGACCTTCAGGCCTTCCAGACAATGGAAGAGATTTTTATCGACTGCTTGTTTCACTTTTACCCCATTTGCAAGCTCCTGGACACAAGCAGATTTAAGAACAACAACCCAATTCAAAGGCCACAAAGAACTTGTGAAACTGTCTGGAAGCACAATGAGCTTTTCACCGGCTGCATAATGCTGCCACTTCTTGGCCCTACAGACCACGCTTTGCTGCCAAGGAAATTTAGCAGCAATATGGGAGGGACAGGACCTTGAACCTTGGGGATAAAGGCAGTGATAACAACAGGGAGAGCTCGGTGCTGAGGTACTGAATTATCTCATTTTGTGCAGCTTTGGTAAAGATAAAGAGATGTGGCAGAGTCAGTGGGACAATTGTTCACATCCACATCCAGGGGAGAAGCAAGTGGGCTCCATCAGCCCACATCACTTGCTATCAGCCTCAGCTTTTCTTCCATGGAAAAGGTCATTGAATCTGCTGTATCATCTCTAGCAACAGGAAAGAGACAAAAGGACCAGAATTAGAAATGTTCCTCTCCCTTTCCCAGACTTCCCTGTCTGCAGAAAGCCTAAAAGGAAATCTGAGTCATGACCTTCTTGCTTAGCGAAGCCCTCTGGGATCAGCATTAGCAAAGGCAGCTTTGCTCTTTTCAAGAGTGACCAGCACCCAAAACAAGTGCTTGTGATATTGAAACCAGAAATGAAGGGAAATATTCACACGGAATCCCCTCCTGCTGCTGATAGGCAGCATGGTACACACAGACAGCCCTGGATCAAGCTGATAATGGTCTGCTCCTGTTCACAGATGAAGGAAAATGAGTCTCAAATTACCAGACCTGTCCCTGGACTTTGATACTATCAACTTTGAGTGCTGCTATCCAGCCTCAAAGTCATAACAGGGGCAAGCACTGTGGCACCAAGGAGGGACAATGCGGTTTGTAAGAGCACATGCAGTCAAAAAAAAAAAAAAGCACATCCTTTCTTATATTCACCATGCAGCACATTTAGTATCATGATCCTTGTTTTCTTATAGTATCAAATCACATGGGCCCTAAAATATTCCTCAGGTTAATAAAGGGTCAACTCAGACACAAAAGCTACAACTATTCCACCAATCTAAACAGGGACAGGTTTTGGGCTGGGGAACTCCAGTGTGACTGACCACATGTGTAATTTTAGCACTCTCTCTGGTTTGGGTTTGGTCCATGATAACAACCAGTCTGTTAGACAAAGCCCAGACATATTTTGGGGGATATATGAACCAGGCAAATACAGCCAGTGACAATGTGAGATGACAAAATGCACAGTAGGCTACAGAGAGCTTGGCTTCACTTTCTTATCACCAACAAATTAACTTGATACTTGTTTGTTCTAAACCCCTTTTCCTGAATGACATTATTGAGACATTAAAGGATCAGAGCAAAGGACAGTGAACTGGGAGCCACAACATTAATTATGGCTCTGACACTGGTTACCGAGAAGATCCTTGGCAAATCACAAATTTTCTTAGTGAGAAGGCGATGATCACAAATCCTCACCACATGCAAGGAAGGAGAAACCTAATTAATTAATGTTCAGAAAGTGCTTTGGAGATTAAGTGTGCAACTCTTGATGTCATGAGAGCTAAATATTATTACTGAACTCAGATTCATACATATGGGCAAAAGTTCCCAGAAAGAGAAACATCGAGGGCGGGAAGCAAAGAATGCTCTTATAGAAAAATACTCAGTGTAACTCATTCTGAAGCTCTTTCCCAGTAGCCAAGTGATTGTTTTCCTCTAGGTACAAGGTTAAAAGCCTTTCTTCTAAATCCCTGGTATCTATCAAGGTTTAGGGATACGACACAAGCTGCAATCTTCTCCAAAACACCTCTCACTATTAGTAGGGGCATGCATATATTTAACCAATTATTTACGTGTAGACATTGCTATGAGGAGTTAGGGTTTTCTATCTCTGTCCTCTGAAAAACAGTCTTTGGTAGACAGCTAAAGAAACACTGTCAAATATGGGCAAAGCTGCTAGCTCTGATCACTTGTTATTGTACTGCTTTTCTATATGGTATAGTCAGAAACTGGGAGTTCAGCTCAAATGTGATGGAAGTTGGCCTGTAAAGGAGGGAAAAAGAGCGGGTCCAAAGTGAGAGCCACTAGAGGCTAGAATGAAGTTCCAGCAGCCAAAGGCAAGGCTCTTGCCCAGAGCAAAAAGCATCAAACAGTGCTTTTATTTAATGCTTTATATGCCCCAGTCTTTCTGGAAAATGAGCTTTTCCAAAGACCTACCCTTTTTGAACAGGTCAATTTTTTCCCCAGTAGGAAAGGAGGCAGCGATGTGTTACTGCAAAGGTGGTCACAGAAGAGATCTCAGTGTGTGGAATGGGATGAGCTAACATAAGGAGGGCATGGATTTTTCACCCATGAAGCTATTCCAAACTTTGCCACAGACTCTGACAAGAATACACACAGTTGCTATCCACCGATACTCAGAGATTCATGGATTTTAAAGGACCTTCATAATCACCATTATTCATTCCTGCATAATGGCTTTGAACTAGATCTTATCTTTTAAGAAGATATCATAGGTTGATTCTAAAATGCCCAGTATTATTTGCAGGATTAAATACAACCCTTGAGAAATTGGTGCCTAATTTCAAGGTTGAGATTTTCTAGGTTCAGGCTGCATCAAGATCCTCTCAGCTCCTTTCAACAGATTGAAGAGATATTTGCAATGTTTATTTTCTGCAAAAGTATATGTAAGAACCTAATCAAGCCTCTTTCTACTTCTTTAACTCAAACTGTATTTATGGTATTTT
Source organism: Orthonyx spaldingii (assembly GCA_013397795.1). Classification (NCBI taxonomy): domain Eukaryota; kingdom Metazoa; phylum Chordata; class Aves; order Passeriformes; family Orthonychidae; genus Orthonyx; species Orthonyx spaldingii. The sequence goes on along the minus strand of VZTJ01001488.1, from coordinate 1,006,804 downwards.
GAAATCTTCCATTATGTGCATGACTCTCAATTGCTTAATCATTCTTGGGAATTTTGTCTGAATCATCCCCAATTTTTTAACATCCCTGTAAAAGCCATATGCAATATTCTGATAGCAGTCTCATCAGCACAAATCACAAAGTTTATACAGTTAATTTTACTCAAGGTCCCCAAAACCTATGTCACATATTTTTGGCATCAACCTTCAGTGAGTGATAAACTAGGACCTCAGCATTTCTCTGAATCACTGACTCTAAAAATAGAATAAATCTGTGGCCTTTGTTCCCATACATTTGACTTCAGTTTTGTCTCATACCCTGCCATCAAGCAATCCAGATTGTTCTGTATCACTGATCAGTCCTATTCATGATTTATCACTCCCTCAAAATGTGAAATCTGAAAATTTTATCAGTAATGAGTACATCTTCTTCCATGTTGTTCATAGAATTATCAAAAAGCTGAAACTCAGCAAATCATATGTGCTTGGCCCACTAGAAACAGCCCAGCTTGATGTTCCCATTCACAAACACATTTTAACACCTAATATTCATCCAGGTTTTATCATTTTAGTAAGTTCTGGTTTGAGCTTGTATCATCCTGGTTTCCTAATCAACGTGCTGTGCAGCACAAAGTCAAGTGTCACAGAAGTCTATTACATCAAAACTAGTACCTTTCTACACCAAACTTGTAATCTCATAAAAAAGACATCAGGGTTATTTGACAAGAAATATAGTTTTTTCAGAAAACTACATTGATTGGCATTAATTGCATTACCCTCCTGTAAGTCTTTACTATTTGAGAGCTGTACCAGCCATGCCATTATTTTGCCTGGGATCAGTGTCAATCTGACAAGACTGTAATTACTTGGGTTTTTCCATTTACCCTTTTTGAAGCATTGGTACAATGTTACACACCTTTAAACTTTGTTAAGGATGGAGGGTTTCATGTCCATTTTGACACCTCCAGGCCACGACAGAGACTGAAGCCTCTATGGGTAAAATTCCCCTTACAATAATTATTACTTAGCATCTTCTCTGCTTGCAGAGTTTAAAAGGGCAGCATTACCCCCCCAGAACCCCAGCCTGAGAACGTCTATATGAGGAGAAGCTCAGGAGCATGTGAAATCTCATGCACTGAGAATGATGTTGATCTGACACCACCTCACATGCTCCCATCACTGTCCCAACACTTACTGCAGGCATCTGTGGCTCACCGTGCTGTCCTCTTTCCCATTTCCTGTACCCCAGATTTCTGGCAAGATCATGAGCCACAACCATGTGAAGTCACCAGCAAAGAGAAGCCTCTAGTCTTGCACTGCTGAGGATGTCTTGACTCTGAAGAAGGCTAGTCAAGCCATTATTAGTCAAGCCAAGCTCTAGCATGGGAGAGGATAGCTGGAGAGAAGCTAAATCTGATATAGCACAGGAAAGGCCTAAAGCATCCTATTTTTGAGACCACACTGCTGGAAGTGCTTCTAAGAAACCCTCTGATCAGCATTCAAAGTGGCATTTGAAGTGAAGAATGAATTTAATTTTTTAAAATCTTTTCTGCCACTACAAAGGGACTAAGATGTTACTACAAAGACAAGGCTGAGGTGTAGAGTATGATATCCCCCATTGGGAGGAACCAGTTTTGGTAGCAAAGCAAAGGGTTCCCTGTAGCATAAAGAGAAAATTTGACTAAAAATAGTATTACCAAATCCAGCTGCATCAGACTTAGTTTTAAGACTGTGGCCAAGTTAAAGCTTGGCACTACTGCAACGTCTCAGTTTAGTTCATTCAAAATTCACATCAGCATTTCTCCCACTCAGTGCACTGACCTGGAGAACTGTGGCTGCACTGCGTCTCTCTGGTGCACAGCAACTTGAACAAGGTGATTCACAGTCACATAAAGCTGTGTTCCCAGACACAATAGCCAAGATGCTTCCTTAAAGCACGCAGAAACAAGTCCACTTTCACAGTCCTTGTAGCTGTAGGTTTTGCAGCACATCAGCTGTGCTGCCTAGGAGAGCAGGGATTATGTCTGTCCATGACATCTGCTCTGGGTTGTAACCAAGGTCTCAGCTTTCCAAATTGGTTCTTTTCATTCTGCTCTTTTATTAGGGCAAAATTTGAAATATCTGCTCTATTGATATTTGTTTTATCCACAGTGTTTATTTCAGTGGCTGATTCCATCACTTCTAATTAAAAAAATATATACTTGCTTAAACTATTAGAAATCAATCAGTCTGCGTAATATTCAAAAATAACTGGTCATCAGCCACAAATTCATAGGCATTACATAAATTCACATATATAATAACTTCCTAGACCAAGAAGAAAATGTAGAGAGCTGTGTTTGATGTATGATATGCAGTTTAAATTTCAAGCAGTATTCATTCCTGCTACTCACTGTGACAGTCCTCATATCAGATGCTCATGCTTAAAGAAACAAAGCATCAGAAGAAATTTTATTCATCCCCCTCAAAAAAGTGTAGAAAACCTCCTTAATTTCTTGTGAATAAAGTGTACCTTGAATGTACTCCATCTACTTGATGATGTAGAAACAAAAGACACAGAGGAATAAAAGCAAGGAGAAAGCATGTTCTGTGCACAATTAAATATGATCATACAGCATATAATTTAATTAAGACACTTTAATGTGTTCCTGTGTTTTTGTTGCTTAGTACCTGCATTCAGGCAACGGTTAATTAAACATGCAGCTTAACAATGGTGCCTGCATCACATATTTCACAATGCTTTGTATTAAAATCTTATTTGTGACTCAACCTCCCAAAAATTATTTGCTCCATTTTCTTATCTTGTGTAAGTGCAAAGAACCATAATCAATCAAAAAAGGCACAATGTTTATGATTTTTAATACTGGGTAAGTCCAAGAAGAAATATGCAGGAAATACAAGATGACCCTTTGGGGATCAGCCATATAGGGAGAGAATAGACTCTGGTGCTGTATCTCATTATTGTATTTAATATAAAAGAAATAAAAAATAAATAAATAAGGTTGAAATATGCCTAGATTGAAAATGAAACAATCCCTTCACAATTCTTAAATGATGAATAAAGTACATATTTTCTTTGTCTGCTCAGGATATTTTAAATACTGTTTGGATTACTGGATGTGTTTGGTTTTGGGTTTTTTTGTATGGAAATGGCACATGCCAGCTGTAATGACTGAATACACATAGCTGAGTCCACAATGTAAATAAGACCCATTGTCTTTTTTCTCTTTGCTTCTGCCCCATGAGCAAAGACAGAGTCAGGCCTGGTTTGTGTAAGTGGGCTGTTCTGCAGCTCTCTTGCTTGCTGTTGAGCATGTCATCATCACACTGTGTACACCTATACCCAGCAGCATCTCTACAAGCTTCCCTATAGAACCTTCTAGGACACTTCCTGACACAACATCATCAAGAAGACTCTGTAGAGTCTTCTCATTACAATGTATAGAAAGGTTATTGCTAAATGATTCACTTTGTTAGTACATTAAGTGGTCATATATTCAATCCCAGGCAATTAACTGACCAACACAGTCAATTATGTAATAATAAACCTGGACCCTTCAAGACTTCCAACTAAATTAAAGGGTCTCTTGCAGAAGAAACGGAGTGGCCATAAAACTCTCTGCGACTTAACACTGTTAGAGGAGTCTAAACATTTCCTGACTCCATTTGGAATATAGATTTTTTATTTTCTTCCCAAATGACCACAGGAAACAGGTTATATCATTTTAATTATTGCTGATGCTGCTCAGGGGTTCTGAGAGAAAGCCAATAATTCCGAAAACAGGTCTCTTCTTTTATGTAGTTCCTCTTCAGCAAGCCTTCTACTCCCACACTTAAACCCTCCATCCAACTTATATACTATCTTTTTTAAGGAAGCCTTGAATATTGTGCCTAAACCACTTTCATTCTCCTCCTTCTCCTGTCTCAGTTAGTCCTCCCCCCATCATTAACTACAAAGTCCAGATTGTGAGACTCACAGGCTAATGGAATGTCTAATGCAGAGCAGCTGTACATTTTTAATGCAAAAGGGGAAAAATAGAGGCAGCATATGGTTTTATGTAATCTTCCTATGAATTTTTAACTGAGCGTCCTAATTCATGTTGGACAGAAAGAGCTTTTTTACTGGTCCTTTGTGGTTAGAGCCTGCTAGCATGAAGCATGCACTACTTTAAAGCCACAGTGAGTGCAGGTGAGATTGCTCTGCAGTAGATGCTGGTGTGAATGGCATTTGCTTTGTATTGATGCCTTTAATCGTCACAATTCCGTGGCTGGAAAAACAAAGGGATGTATGAGAAGCATGAATGAATTGGTCTCCGCTGGACATGACTGTTCTTGAGGGTTTTGTTCAGTCCTGTATAATCGTCATAAAAGTAGAAAGTACTATAACAACTTATTGCCCTTCTTTTCTTATAAAGCACTCACAAAGTCAAAAAAGAGAGGAAGACAAGGAAGTAAGGAAGTGAGAGAAGGAAGTAAGAAGAAGGAAGGGAAGGAAGGAAGAGAAGGAAGGGGAGGAAGGGAGGAAAGAAAGAAAGAAAGAAAGAAAGAAAGAAAGAAAGAAAGAAAGAAAGAAAGAAAGAAAGAAAGAAAGAAAGAAAGAAAGAAAGAAAGAAAGAAAGAAAGAAAGAAAGAAAGAAAGAAAGAAAGAAAGAAAGAAAGAAAGAAAGAAAGAAAGAAAGAAAGAAAGAAAGAAAGAAAGAAAGAAAGAAAGAAAGAAAGAAAGAAAGAAAGAAAAAGAAAGAAAGAAAGAAAGAAAGAAAGAAAGAAAGAAAGAAAGAAAGAAAGAAAAAACCAGTTTGGTTTTTTTCCTAATAGCCATTTTAAAGGTTGATATATATTGACTCTGCTCCCTGACCTATCATGTGTCAATATGCAGGGCACTAGAATGTTTAAATTCCTTCAGTCCTAAATGACATTCATTTTCTCCCTACATGACTATTTCCATGAGAGGAACTTCCTAAGGGTAAGGTAAACACAGAGATAAATGGTCTAAGAAGTTTGTGGAGTCTCCGTCAAAGGAAGTCTTCAAAACAAATTACAGAAACATGCACCAGAAATGACAGAGATACAGCTGATCCTGCTCTGGGGTTTTTGGAATCCCTTTCAGACTTATGATCCTGTGATTCCTCTGTAGCCGCTGAGCTGACCAATGCAGGTTCCTCTGACATTTAACTAGTACCCTTTAAAAGCCCCCACATTAAACTGATCTCTCATATTCATCCATTTTCTTTGCTTTCAATTTCCCTCCTTTCCTAGCTTGCTGTTCACTCTATTTTTCTCATGTATAAAAACTCTCAGCTTCCTCTTTTTTCCTTGCCAAAGTGTCTGTCCTCCCTTTCCAACATGTCAGCTCCACTCTTCATACTGAGCTTTTTCAGCAACCTGTGGAACTCAAAAGTGTTTTAGGAAGGAGGCCATTTTACAGATGAAGAAACAAAATTGGAGAGAAGGGAAGTAACTTGCTAAACAGGCAGCAAAGAAGCAAGGCTGTCATGACAATTTGAAATCCAGTAGGCAATACTTTGTTCTTATCCATTATGGACAACCTGCTGTAATCTTCTTAATAAAATGGACAGGGGAGCTGAGAATATAGGGTGAGAAAACCCAAGGAATAGATGAAGACACCACTTGTGGTGGTGTTGCCATCCAATAGGGTTGACACATTCCCTAAGCCCAGTTACTGGCCAAAAAATGTTGTCTTTTCTTACATATCAGTTTTCCTGAGTCCATACATATTTATGCGCCAATAGTAGTTTCATTAAAAAAGTGTGGGGGGTAAAGCAAAGAAAAGAGGTAAAAGTTTTCATCCTAGATCTTAACAATTCATTGCAGAATTAAGACATGCTTTCCAGCTGTTTTCTTTTGACTGGAAAATCTGAGAATCTTTTCCTTTTTAAATGAAGGGTGAGATTTTTGTCTAATTATCTGATTCCAAAAGTTGAAGCATCCCAAATAAGAATTGACCAACAATAAGATTGCTAGCATTACCAACACTGAAACCATTCCTCTGAAAAGAAGCTCCGGTTTCAACATCAGTCTTTGTCCTACATCACACTTACTATGTAAAAATGTTTTATCTACTTACTGTGGAAAAAGAAACTTTTAGAGAGATTTGATTCCTATTTTCAACCAATGATGGGTTATTTGGAGCTCTGTTTTCTAGTGTTACCTGCAATCTCATAAGGAGAGATCTCCTGTAACATCTCCAGCACTGTGTTATACACCCCAAGCACCTTGATTCTCTCCCTCATGGGACCTTATTTCCCTTTAAAAATCAATTCTTATCACATATGAAGGTCTACACATAGATGTTTAAATTATAAAAGTAAATGAAGATGCAGTCCCATGCAATTGTGCCTGAAGAGAAAGAAAGATGTTACTGACTTAGATCTAAAAGCTGGATTACATTGTGAAGATGTTGCTGCTCTTGTCAATATCTTGCCATGGGGCTTGCTATGGGCTTGGCTCTTGTTTGTGACAGTGATGTAAGACTGGCACTAATGCAGCAAAGTGAAATAATTCTGAAGTTATTCTGCACTTGCAGGAGAATGATATTTCCCATATAGTCATGTACCTCATTCAGCCAGGGAGTGTCAAATATTTATAGTGACAAGAAGCAAAAGGCAACATTTAATGGGAAGGCTCCAGTGCTTGGGAGCAATCAGCATGGCTGCTTGGAGAAAGAAATGTATAATAAACCACTATGACTGATCCAAAGACTGAGTCCTAAGACTTATCCAAAGGCAGATAGAAACAACCAGAATATACCTTTTCCAGCCTTATATATTTAGCAGTGCTTTCTGTATGTCTGACTTGAAGGTTCTGTGGGCAATTCATCATGAAGCTCACATTTTTTAGGACTTTTATTTTAAATAGAGTAAATTATTGGATATTTTCTGTCCTGCTTGTATGAGGAAAATCAAAATTTCTCTTTTCTGGTTGGTGTAGCCACTAAGAGAAAATAATTCATTCTCAAATATCACACAAACTCATGAGAGCATTCACCCTTACATAGTCAACATTTTGCCTACCACAAATGTGGTGATAGTGAAGAAAAAAAATGCAAGCATATTTTTTATGAAAAGTGACAGTTTTATTCCTCCTCCCAAACCACCATTACATGGTCCAGAAATGTATTTCAAGTGTTGGAGGAAAAGTTTTTATGCTGAGCTTGACTGTGCATTATCTGCCACTTACCTACCTAATTATTTTACCTTACCATCACCTCTTTCCCATCATATAAAATGGACTACTATTCCTTATTTATATATAAAGCACTTTGAGACCCTTTACTTATATAGTCTGAGTGTACGAGATGTATGGAACAACACTAAAAGCTCACTCACAAAGGTAGGGAAATAAAGTTCTTTATATTATTCTTGGGTTTGATTCAATATTATTTCTTGTGAAATGTGTTTTCACTGCACACCTCTCCTCCCCACCTCATTTTCTGCAGCATGCCTTTCTGTTGCAGATATTCTGTTCCACTCACAGCTTCTCTGGTGCTGCCTGTGCAGAAGACTGTGTGCCACAGAGACCTGAGAACTCCAGGATGCAGTGCAGATCACAATGGAAACCTCTGCCTATTAGATGCCAATGAAAAATGCTGAAGAAATAATAAAAATAATAAGAGGATTATTTGGAAAACCCTAATCATGATGAAAGTTGCCATTACTTTTTAATTGGAATGATAAACCTGTTGGGATTATCCTGAAAATGCTCCTTGTCTAAGATTAAAGTGAAACCATTTTTTATACTATGAATACGATAGTTTACCAGTTGTGCAACTTTGTCTTCTGGATCAGTGAATAACTGGTTCAAGCTATGGCAGGAATTCATTCATCTTTGACATCTGAATAAGGGAAGAAAAACTCCAAAGATTTCCTTCAAGAAGGAAATCTCTTCTCCCAAGACCGTATTTGTCAAAAGTTTCATTGTCCATTTTCAGTCCTGCTCTGATGATCCACGCAAGATGATGAGGAGCACAGCTTTCTGGGACTATTGCTGCATTCACAGCCACAAGTCTCATGAAGCCTAAGATATGTCAAAACAGCAGGGGTTCATTAAATGTGGTCACTGTCATAGCATTTTGTTCACAGGAATGTAGAAGGATTCACTAATGAGGAATGACTTCTGAAAATAAACATACAGAATACAGTTATATGATGACAAAGAAGGTGTCTAAAGAGCAGAGAGACTTTGGGAGATGTCAGCATCTTGGAGATGAGTAAGCTATTTAAAACGGTACAAAACACTTGGCGCATGGGGATGTATTTAAGAAATGGAAATACTAGGGTTATTAGGGGAGGAAGACATCACAATACCAATGATAAAATAGTTTATCCAAAATAGGTGCCTTGTCAGTAGATTCAGCTGTTCAGGGTACATTTAGTTAGAATAGAAAGTTATGTCTTTGTTAGGGAAGTTTGCCTTTCTAGCTTTAACTCATAGAGAATGTCATCCAGCTATGGCATCCAAGTGGGTTCACAAAGATGTCCATTTTTTCCCCCCCACTTTTGTTCATATTTATTTGCTGTCTGTGCGCACAGAGAGCTGGATGCACACCCACATGGCAGTAGTTAAACACTCACTTGCTAATGCTAAGGTATGTCACAGACTCTATAAAAAACATTCCTACTTTTCTCATCCTGTTAGCTTTAGTCAGTAGGGGTATTAGAAAGATAAGACCTAGCAGCAAAGCAAAGAGCATCAGAATAATTTCCAGTACTCATCTCAAATATCATTTGAATCCAGGAGCCTTGAATCCCTAGTGGAACTCACTGCTGCAGGAGTCCAAAAGACTTCAAACACAGTATGTTAAAAAGGTTGGTAACTTTTGTTGACTTAAATGAAACTGATTGCTAACAAAACACCACCATCCTCTGAAAAAGTCTGATCATCTAAAAAGCATGAAAAAGGTCCTCAAATATCCCAAGTGGCTTGGAAATCTTTGTTTTCAATATGGATTTTCAATCATTTCAACTGAGCTCAGACCCAGTAGCATATTCAGTCTCTATTAGAACTGACAGTGACAATGAATTTCATGGAATCATAGAATGGCTTGGGTTGGAAGGAACCTTAAAGACCTTCTAGTTCCAACTCCCCCCATGGGCAGGGACACCTTTCACTAGACCAGGTAGCTCAGAGCCCCATCCAGCCTGGCCTTGAGCACTTCCAGGTACGGGGTAGTCACAGCTTCTCTGGGCACTGCTCCAATGTCTCACCACCATCGCAGCAAAGAATTTCTTCTTAATATCTAATCTAAATATGCCGTCTGATTTGTAGCTATGTAAGTCATGGCAGCTTGTTAGCTTGGGTTTCCCTTGAAGTACCCTGTATTTTTCACTTCTAGAGTCAGGATAGATAAAGGGATTAGCTTTGGAAATCACTCCTTGATATTCTCTGGTACCATGTTTTATTTTTTTTAAAGTTTTGCACATATGTGTGAAAGTGAGGATGCAGATAACAGAAGATTCTTTTTTACCTTTCAGTCATTCAGATAGTGTTTATAGGTCTTGGCAATATCTTGTGAGCAGATACGACACTGCTGTGTCTACAGGACTCAGTTCAGCTCCAGGTCAAAAAGTGTGACTGTGGTAACAAGGTTACAAGTCTGAGCTCTTATAACCTGCTAGTACTGAGCCTATTATTACGGGTTTGTCCACAGGCTACATGGTAACGCTGCTTGCTGCTTGGCTTGGAGATGCAGGCCCCAGTAGCACACATTACAGCATTCCATAATGCAGAGAGAATTACTGCCTTCTCCACCTGTGAGTGGAGCTGGCACCAAAGTGTATTTGGAAGCTTTGTGCTTCCCAAATGGCAGTAAAGAAGTTGTCTCTTCTACGTGCAGAGAGCACCAGGAGGCACACGATAATACACAATGATGGGTACTCATCCCCTTGGAAAGGAGAGTAAGAATCGCTTCCAAAACCAAGAGAAACTCAAGAGAAAAAACACTAAGAGAAGTGCAAAAGCAAGAAGGATCTTGCAGCTTCACAGTCCAGAGGAATATGTTTGTGTTTATCCCCTCGCTGTGGGGTTTAAATGGTGCTACATTGCAGCACATCCAACTGGCACATCCCTGAACGCTGAGCACATTTGTTGGCTGCAGAATGTACAGACTTCATTGCAAGATTTTTATCCATGCAGTTGGAAGGCTGCTTGTGTGCACATTTCAAGTAATCCAAACCTCTTCAAAGATCAGTTAGTAAATTATACAGATAACCATCTCAAGCCTGAGCAGAAGGTTAGGGCTCATTTTTGGCTTTTTTAGGCTGCCAGGAGAGAACAAATATGACTTTCTCTGAATTGGCATGTATCCTCATAACAAGTCCTGGTGTTTTTTATTGACTAACTGGACTTTGACCCTTGAAGCCGGTACTTTGTACGTAGAAATGCACAGAAAATAGTCTGCATAATGCTGCAAAGGGTTGGGAAATTACAGATTGTTATCAATAATTAGTATGATTTTTTTGCCATTTACTTAACAAAAAGAGAGAAAGAGTCTGGGTCAGTGGCAGTGGTTCAGGCTTGTCACTTTTCATCAGCTGAAGTGCTGAGAGCAGATGTGAATCAGGTTACAGCTAAAAGCTTTATACACCAGTATTCACAGCCAAGAGTGCATCGCATTTGGTTAACTTTTATATGTTATAATTCCTAAAAGGGGAAGGCTCCTGATGACTAAGAATCCATTTGAGGTAATGAGAGCTTACTTGGAGCTAACAGGCTCAACTTTGTTAAGGAGTGCATGCAAATAACCCGAATCCTGCTGCAAGCTATGCTGACAACTGAGTAGCACCCAGTACAGACAACAACAGACTACAAAAAGCTTCAACCCACAACATCATGCAGCTCATGTGAACATTTCCAACCCCTTTTTAAGCACATAAGTCACATTTGTTGATATTAATATCCAATAGATGACTATCTAATAAATATAGCACTCAGAAAAAACCTGTATATGCATGGAGAAGGGGGCTTACTCTCTGGAATAACTCTTTAAATGGACTTATTCCAAGACAGCTCTTCTAAATTTCCTGTCTCTGTCCAACTGCTCAGTTAGCTGAAAACAAGTAATCGTGCTAAAAAGATAAAGCATTTTTGTATCTGCTGGGATGCAAACTCCCATTTTGCATTTTGAAAGTGTTTGGAGAATGGCTGCCAGACCATCCATCAGCTCAATACCTGTGACACCTTATGTGTCATTTCCCAAGTTTGTCGCACTGCACTGGGGTGGCAGAAAGGCACTAGTCAACACCTTCTTATTTTCAGTTAATTAGATGACCTAATTTTTAACCATGTTTTAACATGGGGATCTGTGGATACACAAATCATGAGTCCAACATGGTAATATTAAACTTTTTATCAACCACCTGTAAACATATTTTAAAGTGGTTCAAGACAAGTGAAATGAATTTAGGATGATCTTTAAGATCCTTTCCAACCCAAACCTTGCTGAGGTGCTATCAGGATGAGCCTAGGTCAGCCCCATAGATATTTTTTTTTTTTGTCTGGCATATCCTTCCCACCCTAACATAAGAAATCATCCAACCTGTGCACAGACTTCCAAAAAGATATGGAAAAGATACAATTGTCTTTCTGTAAAACAATGTACAGTCTGTATTAGCAACCACATTTTAGAAAGGTCCCGACTGCAGCTGTCAAGCAAGAAATGCAAATAACAACTCTATGCTGGCTTAAAAGTAACAGCTTTCTAAAACCCTGTTGTCTGCATCATTTCCATGTTTCTTGTCTTTTAGTAACTCTATCCTAGCATAAGAAAAATGTCAATTGTCTTCCTGTGCAAATCTAGGATTAATGATGTAGAGAACAGATGCACTGCAGAAGCAACAGACAGTAACGTTTTTGCTTAACATAGTGATTTGTAGATAGGGTTTGAGATTGCAAGTAAAAAGTATAGGAAAAAGAGAGAAGGTTTCAAAAAACAGCCTAATGGTTCATGTTCTGTTCTGCCCACCATGTTAAAACCTGGATAATGATGACAGCAAATACGTACGTGTACAATTGCACACAAATAGGAAGAAATTAAGCAAAATGTTTGGGTCAAGCTTTGTAAAGCTGCCACTGGGAGAGCTATGGCAATCACTGGCAGTGATCAAAGTTGCATCATACATTTTAGCTGCTAATAGCTGGACCGGTTCCAATTTGTACTCTAATCCTATTGCCAAATCTGCTGATGCTGTGGAGAAGCCTGGTACATCTCAGGTAATCTGAATGTGAGCAAAGGCAGAAAGGAAAGGTTAACAGCATCAAAGGTAAATTTTCAGATAAACCAGCAACTAGAATAATGCTAAAAATCACCAATCTTCATGATTCAAGTGGAACACTGACCATGCAGTGGAGTCAGGAAAAACTAGCAGGACCCATGGTGAAGTATAAATTGTTTTGTTTTCTTCTAAAGTGTGTAGATTTTATTTCAGCTCTGGTAGAGGAAAGGTGGATAACGGGCCAGATTCAGATACCTGAAATTAGACCTCCACAGGAGAGACAGGTGTCTTTCTACACTTCAATTACAGTCAGGGAAGACCTAATCAGCACAGTCAGTGGAGTCTAGAAAGCCATTTGGCTGGTCAAATGCAGGTGTCTATCTCAGGGTCAGATAAATAGCTCTCTAGGCTTCATTGTCTGCAATGAATAGATCAAGTTTTAAAGGAACTTTGCCATCTAGCTCACAATTGGATTCAAAAGGCACTAAAATTCATCTGGTTGAATGTGCAGATAAATCCTTCCCAGCACTTATTTTTTTACATCTTTATTTTATTTTGATGTGGCAATTGCCAGGGCGTGTGCATGTGTGTATTAAGATGAAGCAATGAAACAGCTCAGGCACAGCATATCCGAGACCATACAATACCTTCCAGTATCTAAAGGGGTTACAAGAAAGCTGGAGAGAGACTTTTGACAAGGGCATGGAGTGACAGAACAGGGGTTAATGGCTTTAAATTTACAGAGGGCAGGTTTAGAGTAGGTTTAGATTAGCTATTAGGAAGAAATTCTTCACTGGGAGTGTCATGACACACTGGAACAGGATGGCCAGAGAAGCTGAGGCTGCCTCTTCCCTGGAGTTGTTCAAGGTCAGGTTGGATGGAGCTCTGAGTAACCTGGTCTAGTGAAGGTGTCCCTGCCTATGACAGGGGGCTTGGAACAAGATGGTCTTTAAGGTTCCTTCCAACCCAAACCATTTAGTGATTCTGTGGTTTACCTAAAGCAGCATTCTCACTGTGATATCACCAGTTCCTCTGTCAATATTACAAGGCAGCCAAAAACTGCGCACTGCCTTGATTGCTGTGCAACTGCAGATTTTCAGGAAGATAATAAGCAATATATTTTCCCCAAACTGAAAAACATTTCACACATTTCTACATTCCCCTCATTCTGATAAAGCTCACTCTCCATACTCATCTTTCAGCTTATCATACTTTAATGAAATTCCTCCCATGCATACTTACAGATACACAGATCTGAGATAGTAAACCAAGGCCAGTGCAATGAAAGTGGAGTACTGAAATGCAAGTACCTCTCCAAAATTTGTAGCAAACTCGTAACACAATCAATAAACCCCACCTGACAACAATCTAAACCATTGTCATTGTATGTTAAGGGTTATTTTATTCAGTTGTCTTTTTTTCTTTTCCAAAGAAATCTCTTTATAAAGAACAAAAAATAGCAACTGCTGCAAAACACATATTATTCAAAATAACCTGCACTCACAGCTTTTCATCTTTCCTCACCTTGGATCAAAAAAATCTCAAGTGAGAGCATGTTATGTCCAAACAGATTCCTTGACCTCCTCTAGAACAGTACACCAGGAGGAAATGAATGGAAATTGTCTTTATTTTTCATAAAAGCTTATTCTGTCCTTGAACAAAGTGCTAACAAGGAAACATTATGCTCAATTAAATTGTTTATTTCTGTAAAGTCTCCAGGCCAATGCCTTTTGTTATTGTTTGTGTGGAATCAAAGGCAGCTTTTTTACAGAAGACAGAAAGGGCCAAAATTTGACCCCAAACTGGTTGTTTTATTGACACTTAAATTCCTGAGATGTGCCAAACTCTGTGTAGCAATCAAAGCTAAATAATAAATCCCCACACCTCCTTGTTCTGATGGAAGTAGCTCCTATGAGCCCCATACTATGGTTACATTGACCGGGAAAAAATGCAGCAATTGAGAGAAGGAGAGATGAAATCTCAAGAGCTCCTGCATACAAACTTGCATTCAAATCACTAAAAACTAGAAAATCTTTCTCCAGCATAACTTTTATGCTCTATTTTTTCCAAGGTACTTTTATAAAGGAGGTCGTACATGCCACTTTTGGTACGAGAGGGAGCCCATTAAACCTGGTGAGTTGTAACACAACAGCAATGACATTGTTAGCTCGAATAATCAACTTGCAAAACACAACTTTCTTCATGGCATCAGTTCCAATGGTTTTAACAACCTTGTTGTTTTTCCACTGACATCAGTATATGCTGAGGAGGTGTGAGAAAGAGAGTAAGAAGTGGGCAACGTCTGGTCTGTTTGCCAGGACAGCACCACAGAGCATAAGACATTTGCACATGTCTTTTTGACTAAGTAATTTCACACCTGTCACAGGAGAGAGTCAAATACAATGCTTAAATCTTTGATATACCCTGAGGTTCCATCACTTCATCTCTCCTGAAACACAAAATTGTTCATTTCTCATTAATTGTCCTTTATGCAGAGAGTTTTCAATTAAATTGGGAGTAGTGTTACACTCCTTACTTTGTGATATCAGCCCCCAAAGATTAATAGATTGCTCGTAATTTCTGAATTGCTGTCTGTGTTCTATTACGCTCTCATCATTTGTTCTGATTATGAGACCAAACCAGAAAGTGTCTCACAGAGAGTGGCAGTAGCCATCTGGATCCCTGGGGGAGCTGTTTTGGCAGAAAGAAGGCCAACTCAGGCCGAATGCAATGACAAACCTAAAGTGATTGCACAGAATCCTACAGCTCCATGGAGGATGCCATGCAAACTTAGGTTCAATTTACTAACTAACTGCTAAACAGTGTAATCCAACAAGGTGTCTTTGTGCACAATCATCTTTGTGTGCTTCTGAGGAGTTTGCAGCAGTGTTGAAAAAGAGACTCAAAAGAAAATATAAACCTTATAATTTTAGGACAACCTGATTTTTAAAACTGAGTCTTCTGAAGAGACAACAGGAAACAGAGTAATTGGAACATATTTTCTTGAAGAAGTCACATTGTGTCACTAGCCTGTTATACTTACTACCCTGCTTTTATCATTCTTGTTTCATACTTGCACTCAGTAAATACCGTACAGGTGTCCTAACAACTTTGTTAAGATTAACTCCGTGCTCTAAAATATTACAGATTTCAGAAAAGAAGTATAGTTTTATATTCACAATCTTGTCACCAAAAATGAGCTTTACTCAGGATATTAATAAAAATAATTCATCCTTTAACCCTCTTGGGTTTGAAAATAATTCTCCCTACAAAGAAGCAGAGCTATAAAAATCTCCTGCTGGGATCACATCAGCTACCAAAGCCTCAGTGATGTCCACCATCATTATCCCTTCCAAGGCTCTGAAAGACCATAGCTACCTGACATAGCTCATGATCAATGATCTTCTTCACAACATCTCTGTAACCGTTTTTTAGCAAGACAAAGGTTTGTTTTGGGAAACAGTCTGTGTTTTGATCTTTTTGTCCTGTGAGCTCTGGGGCCTCCAGTGCAGGACAGCTATGGACCTGTTAGACCAGGTGCAGAGGAGGGTCACAGAAATATCTGAGCGAAGCAACAACTCTCTTATGAAGATAGGCTGAGAGATTTGGTGTTGTTCAGCCAACTTTCTTCAGGGGAAGAGTGTGCTCTGGGAGAGACCTTATTGCAGCGTTTCAGTACTTCAAGTGGCTTATAAGAAAGACAGAGACTTTGTCCCCCCTTCCTCCTTCTTTATCTTACCTTTTATTATTGAGCAGAGCTCATGTGATATGGAATATCTCTTTGGTCAGTTTGGGTCAGCTGTCCCAGCTGTGCCCCCTCCCAAGACCTTGTTCACTGCCTTGCTCACATGCCCACTGGTGAGGAAGGAATATTGGAGAGACAGCCTGGATGCTGCAGAGCACAGCCCAGCAGTAGTCAAAGCACTGGTATGTTATCGATACCTATCTAGGTACCAAGGCACTCTGAGGGCTGCTAGGGAAAAAGTATCTCCATTCCAGCCAGACCCAATACAGCATCCAGACTTTTTATTTCTGGTATTTTAAGTTTTGGTCCATCTCAATTAAAATCGGTTAGAAGTCAATTTCACAGCTGTTGGTTTTTAAGATCTCACAAAAATGATAATTCACTGCTAGGCAATAATTTACTTCAGCACAGCAATTCCCAGGATAAAGCTGACACATTTTTAAATCTCTCTCACTCTCCTTTCCTCATATCCATCCTTCTGTAAACCAGGGCTGGGGAAAGGACAATGATTTTTTTTTTTTTTTTTTTTTTTTTTTTTTTACGTTTTT
>VZTJ01001488.1:934576-990261 GCA_013397795.1 Orthonyx spaldingii | reverse complement strand
AAATTTTTTTTTTTTTTTTTTTTTGAGAAGTATGGGAAAGAAGGAGACTAGAGATCTGTTTAACTCACCCATATCCACACCTCATGAAATTATTTTCCAGGTATAAGGTGAACAGGAGCTGTCTATGCCTTGTCCACTGAAATCTGAACCCCCCTTGTGCTTCATTTTGTCTACACTAATGGCATCTCATGGGAAGATGAGCCTGAACACAAGACATTCCAAAACTGGAGCTTGAGAGGGTTTTTTTAAATGTGAAATCTCCTTTTTCTGGTTAAAATATTTGGACTACATTTACATTTTGAAACCTATACTAAGCACTCTTCTGATGGATCAGAACAAGATCAGTCCTCTGGTGAAATTTAATTTTTAAATAAAGGTTGAAAAATTGTGCTCGAAACCTTAGACATGTTTTTACGTGGTTAATTAAACCTGATTGCCCCCATGGGGGGTGGCCTTTAGTGCAAGTTGGTTGCCAGAACAAGTCTATTTAATATATTGTATGTTTTTTTCTTTCAGGTTTATTTGGTTTGTATTGGACTGCATAGAATTGAAACTAAATAGGGTAATAGGCATTGCCTAAAGTTATGTGCTTGGACTGCTCACAGGGATGAGAAAGATGGGGAGGAGGAGTATTACACCCTGGACCCCCAAATCCAGCCAGGGGCTGTACTTGGACGTCACGTTCAGTAGTGTGATGCGGAGCACCTCTGGAATGCAGCCAAGACAGGGATGCCATGGGGCTTGGTTTGTTTCTGTGAGGAATACAGGAAGTTTTGCCCAGATTTAGTGGAATTCACTTCATACATATTTTTAGAGCAAATCTAAGTCCAGCGTTGCAAAACTTGAACATTGAATCATTAGCTCAGCTGGTATATTACTGACTCCTGGTAAATCTCAAGCTTATCTTTCCTTTGGGACAAAATCCAGTTTATTTGTATAGCAAGTAGCAAAAGGATGCCTTGATCTCAATTAGTTGCCAATGTTATACAAACGCTCATCTTTAATAACCACAGTCTACAGAGGCCTGACAAAGGGCCTGACAAAGAGAATTTGGATTTAGTTGAATCCTGATAAAATTCTGTTTCCAACACCAGGTCTAAACATAATCTAAGGTTACCTTCCCTCTCCTGAAGACCATGCTTTCAACAGTAATGAATTAACATAGTTCCCACAAAGCTAGTGGGATTATGCATGTACAGCACTAACTGATAATTGAAGCACATCCATTTTCTTCAACATTATTTTAACATCTTTTCCCCCAATGACTGGCTCCCACTTATTTTTACATAAGTTATTAAAGTAGATCATATGCCATCTGCCTTCAACCTTACCCTCCATTACCTACGTTTGACATGGTTAGTTCTGAAGAGGTCTACAACTGTCATTAATGTATTCCCAGTCATCTACTCAACATGGAGGCAGCCTTTGTTTTATTTTGTACAGCATTCTGTGCATCAAGGTAATTTTTGATGCAAATTATCAATTACTGTATCCCAGTGTATCACTTGCAAAGTATTTTTAGGTGGTGAGACATGAATGCCACTGTAGAAATATTTCTCATTTATTCCTTATGTGGACAAACATGTCTTAACTGCAGCCCACTACTAAATTAAAAAAAAAAAGAAAAAAAGCACCATTTCAAAGAGTCAAACATCTGCCCAATTCCAAAGGCCAGCATCAGAGCACTTAAACAAAAACACAGCAGGGAATTTAATCATGAGAAAACTGAAGTGAAAGAAAGTTTTGTATGGGCACAGCTAGTTTTAGTTCTTTCATGGCAAAAATAAAGGGGTCAGAGAGATCAAGAGGTCACCCATTCATGGGTTAAAAAAAAAAAAAAAAAGAACAAAAAGGACTTTTCTATAATCTACTATGCAGTGCTAGGAAATGTCCAGATCAGGGTTTCCCCACCCTGTATTCTACCCACCTTGAAGGATAAAGAAAACAAAATCCTTGGGCTTCAACCTCCCAGCCAGCTTTTATCATAATCCATATTATTCGCAAAATAGACTGGAGGTGACTTATGTGGTGACCTCTCACCACAATTTGAAACGAGTCTTAATGAACTAGGGTAATTCATTCCTCTGGCAGAGCTTATGAGATAAGGCAAGACTGCACTGGTGGGCTCAGCAGACTGAAATGTTAATCTTTTGTAGTCCCTGCTCCAGAGGACCCCCAGGTCAAATCCTGGTGCTGCTAAGAAGTAGCAGTGCCTTTGTTTGGGGTTGGAGAAGCATGGTTCTTGATTTCAGTGTTGCCATTCACTCTGCAGAATGTAGTGTGTGTGTGTGTTAGTAAAAACAGCCTGCAAAGTTATTTAAAACCATACAGCAGAACTATCTGTTGAAATGCAGAGAACAAAGGCTAAAAAAAAGAAAAAAAAAAAAAAGAAAAAAAAAGAAAAAAAAAAAGGGGGGGAGGCATTTAAGGAGTCTGAAACAAAAAAGACAATAAGGCTGTACTCCCAACCTGCACTTCTGGCCCTTGTCCTCCTCTCTGGGTCATTAAAAATCCACTGTGACATTGCTTCAAGTGTTAGAAACTCCAAGTGAAATGGTTTTGATTATTCATCACAAAACAGGAATGCATACCTTTCCATCCTACAGTAGCAGCAAAAGTACGATTTACCTTATCAAATGTGATAGGATGTAAACATCTCTCATTTTCTCTCTGTCCTGCTCCTAGATAAGCTAGTTGCTTCTGAACTCCAGTGTACAGAGCAGTCACTGGGATTTCTTCCTTTGAATCAGCAAAACAGAGGTGTTGGGAAAGATAAGGATCTGTTTAGAGCTACAATGGTAAAGTATGGAGCAAGAAACTCATCTGAAACACCCAGATCCTAAGTTCCTACCCTACTCTTCCTGCTTGTGTTTTTCTTTCTCTTGGCCCTGGCAGCACTTGCAAGGCACAAAACCAGTGAAAAGGTCTTTGAACATCTGACCAAACAAACAAAGAAAACCCCAACCCAAAAAACCCCAAGAACAACAAACAAGTAAGGAGAAAATTATAAATTGCAGGCCTGAATGTAAATAAAGTAATGGAGAAGAGTTAGCAAGGAAAGGTCTAAGACACTTCCTGGGAAAAAGAGAGTGGACATAGAATTAAAAAAGAGTTTTAAAACTGATTAAATGGTTTCCTATACTCTATCTCTTTTTCAAGAAGATAGCAAGGTGGATGTGCACAGGAAATAGAACTTCCCTAATATAGTAATAGCAGACTCCAGACTGCTGGAAAATTATATTTAGGTGGAGAAAATATACCTGGGAACTGCTCATAGGCATCCTGACCTGAGCAAGTTCCACATCCTGGATGTGGCATGTTTGTGGCCAACAGAGACCAACCTCCTGGCCAAGTCCAGGACTGGAGCCAAAAGACCAGGGAAAAATCTTGGTTTCTCTTAAGTCATGGTGAAATTTCTGCTATACTGCAATCGGGTTGAAATGCTGGGCTGTAGGCTGACCCCAGTGAGATGGGAATGTGTGGTAAGAGCTACTTCAAACTACTGACACATTTCTGAATTTATTAGAAAACAATTCCGGTATTGACAACTGCAGCTGGACTTTTGCCTTTGTGGTCAGGGGTGATGAAGGATCAGTTCTGAGATCCTCTCAGTATACACTGTCTTAAAGCATTGTCTTTTTTGTTTTTTTCCTGTTGTTCTTCTTCCCACGTTGAACTTCAGACTGTTTGAATGATGAGCCACACAAAACACAATTAACTGTCATGGAAACTACTCAGTTTTCAGCTCAACGTGATCAACTCACTTGCATATTATTATTTTTTTTATTACTATTATTGCTATTAAGTTTTAGAAGTAGAGTATGACTAATGCACCTATGGATGTGTGGCTGTTGTATGGCATGGAAAGGCAATTTTCCCCTTGGCTTTAGTTATAATGTTATATTTTTCACCTTGACCTAATTTCTGCAAAGAATAAATGAGAGAAAGGTTTTTTTCTAGACAAGAGAGAATTCTGGGGTAGGGTTTGAGCAGGGGTGAGTTCCACATCACATCGGAGAGTTCACAGGATCCTTCCTCTCAGTGGAAACCTCAGTGAATGGCCATGATCTCTCATGCAGGTGCTTGGATTGGGTAACTAGGACAGCAGGTATGAGGACTGTGACAGAGGGCAAAGGGCACTAGCTTCCAGAAAGGGAAGTTCCTCCAAATTTAATGTCAGTAATCTAAAGTCAGTGTATCCCACAAACACATTGCATTCTTGCATGCATCCTTGACAAAGAGGACCAAGATTTTTAAAATAATTTTTCTGTCTTTTCCCTCTCTTTTTACTATTTCTTTTTTACTCAGTTGCACAGCTTACAGACTTCTCAAGCCTAGTTCTACAACCAATTCATCAATGGAGAAACAAGCAAGACTGGAAATTGAGCTTGAGTGCTGTATTAAGAAGACTCACCGCTTTACTTCTGGGTAATTAAAGCTACTCATGGTTACATTTTGTGCAACAAAAAGGAGGCATAATTTCAACTAGTTGATCATTTTCTTTTGTGGCCAAGCATTTGAAGGATATTTCTGCTGTGATAGCAACTCTTGTCAATGTAAACTAGTCACCTAAGTTTGAAGAATACTTCTGCTCTAAAGGCTGCATTCCTATAAAAGCATAGGGAAATAATTTTCTTCATTTTCATACTTTTTCTAAGTTAGGTCTGTAATGACTTCTACCAAAAAAGAGAAAAGAAGGAAAGTAAGAAGAATTGTACTGCGGAGCAATATACTTGGTGAGGTCAAATAAAATATACAGCTCAGTTAGCACAGAGTAAAGCCCTATAATTATACCCATTCATGTATTTCCTACAAGTTTGCACATTACAATCCACTAAACCAAAAGGCCAGATCACTCAGCTACCTAGCTCCCTTGCAGTCTACTTCGCCAAGAGTGAAATTAATTGAAATTCAATGGTGATATGCTGATTTACAAGAAGAGGATCTTTCTCAGAATACCATAGAAGCCTCTTTTGCTTTTGAAAGGATGAGTGATTAGATTTAGATTAGAGAATTTATATAAACATAGAAAGATAAACAGTTGCCATAGCCTTTTCTTAGATCATAAAAAATAATTGGATTTGGGGTTAGCTTTCTAAAAAGAACAACCTGCAGAAAGAAAAATAAAGGAGCATCCTAAGCTGCTGTCACCACTCTCTAAAGTGCCTACACAATAGGTTCACTTCAGAGTGAAACCAGTTCTCCTTTTGGTTCATTTGCTGACATTGTCTGATGGGCAGCTTTGCTCTTTGCAAAGAACGGTTCAGAAATCCTGAGTGAAAGGTTCAGAGCTGGACGGAGCAGACAATCATTCATCCCTTTTGCAATCACAAAATTCAGGCACCTATGTGGCTTGTGAGCAACTGAAAGCAGGCTGTGAGAAAGACTGCTTGCTGCTGGAGCTAGTGTCTGAACTTGGGCCCCCAGAAGTATTTAACCAGAAATTTGCCTAGAGGGTCTTTTTGCCATTTGTCTGTTCTGCTTCCCTCTGTCTCTGAAAGGGTTTCTTTTTGATGAATGATTGCTATCTGCCACCACTCCCCTTTAGGTGAGACTTTATGCCCTTTAAATAGCATTGACTAAAGACCAGGGAGTAAAATAAATGAAAGAAGAGAGAAAATACCTCTGTCAGGAAGTGTTGGAAATCCAGAAGAGAAAACCTGGGTCTTGTTTGCTGGTTAGTTATTGAAAACACAAGAATTTGCTTTAAACACCCCTGAAGAATCACACTTAACCTCTGCCTGACTAATCTGTGGAGGAAGGTGCCAAAACAGTCTTAGCAGGGATGCATTTGTGACCAAATAAACAGCTCTCTCTGAATACCAGGTTTTTGTGTGAGCAGAGCCCTCATACAACATCGTGAGTATCTGGGCTGCTGACCCAAAAAGCAAGGTGCTGTCTGTGCCCCTGTGCCCACCTGTCTGCCCTTCCTCACTCAAACACCTTAATGGAAAACACTACCCCTGACAGCAGGTTAACATGGATGTGGCAGGCTCAAACCACAGGGATCTTAGAGTGAGCTAAGGTCTAAAAACTGTTGCCAAATATGTGATTGAAAAAAAAGAGACTTTGATCATTAAATCTGGTTTGTTATTAATGTGTAAGGTTCTCTCTCTCTTAGTAAAAAAAAAAAAAATTGGTTGGGTTTCTCTTGAGTGAAGACTAATAAAGTGACAAGCAAAATGAGCATGACTTGGTATTAATGTGCCCAAGTGACTGACCTCACTAGCAAAATCACGTTCTGTCCACTATCAAATTGCAGGGATCAGCTAAGAACGATAAGCTAGGATATTTTATGAAGAGCCAGTATTACATAAATCCATATTTTCCCTACAGAACCTGTAAAAGAAAGGACTGGACCTTTCTGCTTGTTGTTCTGATCCCAGACAGACTCTTTATCGTTAGCATGAGCACTTCTAATTCATAGTCCAAGCAAAAAAGTTATGAGCTGAAGTAACAGGAAAGCTGTTGTACTACTGCTGTCCTTAAGAGACAAGATAAATGGCACAGAATGTTCCCTTCCTCTCTAAGGTCCCCCCTGCCTGATTGAGGAGTCAGTTCAGTGTGTTGCCTTGCTTGCTAAATTGCCACTTAGAGGAAGACACAGTTAAACGTGGTCACCACTGGAGATATGCCTTCTGTGCAGTGATGAAGTCGTCAGGTGGCCACTAGATAAGCCAGCTAAAGAGGGTCAAGAAAGCTGTCCTCCACTTGATAGCAGCATCTTAATAGCTTTCTAAAAACAGTAGGCCATCAAGTACCCAGACAATTTAATTTCACTTCTCAGCTGGAAAATAAGTACAGTACTTACTTTCATTCAGAAAAGAGAGGGAAAAGGAGAACTCATCTGCCCACTGATTCATTTGTTCACTCATTTCCTGTGTTAACTCTGATGTACTGTAAGCTGCAAACTTTCAGAAAACTTTCTATGCCAATACACGATGACACTTTATCATCAGTATTTTCCCTGACACCTTTGTAAGCTCTTAGGTTGCTTGGCTACCTTGTTATGGTATAGGAAGTGTCTAAGTAGCATTCAGAGGTGATAGTAGTTGCAGCAATGTATGCCTGCTACTCTACCTAGTAGTGATACAATTAATAACATGGATGTATGAAGTGGGCACCACTATCTCCTTAAACTTGTGAAAAAGTCTGGTGCTGAATTAGTTTTCCAATTTGGCATAGACTGCAATAAAGTGCAAGCCACTTACAGTCTTCCACAGTTTCTTGCAGACTTGCACAGACACAGACACACTGTTAAATTATATTCTCTAGTGAATGGTTAAACAAAATCTGGAGAATGTCCAGCTTTTCCCAGCTTCTTCATAAATGGTTCAGGACAGACATTCTTTCATTCCATCATAACTGGATTGAAATGGTATTTCATTATGCAAACAGCAGTGTTTGGACATTTGTGTACCTATTTTTTTGGGGTGTAGATTTAGAAAGCTGCCAAATGACTAAGATAAAGCAGAGATTTAATTTCTGCCTCGCTCAATCTTCGTCACAGTGGGAGTGCAGTCCCAGAGAACAACCACAGTAAAGATCCCAGCCATGAGGCTCCCCACAGCAAAGCCACTGATTGCTGTCAGATTAATGTGGACTGGCACCAGAGCAACAGACAGTCTGGAGTGGCAAGAGCAAACCTGTGATTTATCTGCCGAATTTAGGACGTGCTGTATATTGTGACTTATAGTAGTATTTGAAACATCTTTTGCTCTAGTGATGCAGTTTAGCTGGTGCTTTGGTATGGCTACTGCTCTTCAGCCCTGCATGCTAGACTTGATAAACTGAAGTCATGCTTATAAGTCTACAGCTTCACAGAGAGGGCTCCATCAGTGCTGGGATGCATGGCATTTAACCACAAGAAATAATGGTTCTTATTGTCTTGATGGAACTGCTTTGATTGATCAATGAAGGTCTGTGTGGCAACCGAAAAACTTTAATAGTCTTATCAATTATTAGGGTGATCAGAATTGTCCCTTCCAGTTTTCTAAGCTACAATACACGCTTTTTCAAATCACTGAATGTAAATGCTTTCAAATGAACAAAGACAGTCTGGAAATCCCTTAAAGTGCTCCCACCAATGTCGTACTGGCAGAGTCTTTTATATTCTGTGCAACTTTGCAGGCAGAAATCTCATCAAGGTACCAAATTAAACTGTCATGCTGCTGTGTGACTCCTGAACTGCTGGCACGCCCCAGCTGTAATGTATGTTATTAATAACACCAAGTTGTCGGGAAAACAGTTTCCAGGTCATATTGTAAGGCAGCTAATTGGTAACAATGAATGACAGATCCCCTTTAAAGTTCTGGAAATAACTGGATGCAAACAATGCCACATGATGCAAAATATACAGACAGATAGGATTATACCTACTTTTGGCACAGTTGTACCTCTCACTAAGACCCTTCTGACAAGCCAAACCAAAGTATTTGCAGAGAATCTCAAACATTCAAATGCTTCACTTTCCAGACAGGAATTAGTTGCAGGCAGCATTGCAGGAGAATGAATAAATAATGTGGGTCATGGCTGATTATTATTGTTAATCTATAATAACTACCTAACCAAACATAAAGTAAAGGTTAAATTTTCAGAGGTGTTGAGATAATATTGATAGCTTCATGGGACCAAATTAAGACCACCAAGCTTATCCTTCTGATTCCCTCTTTAACCTTTAGAGAAACAGAGGCACTGCTGGGCATAATTCATTACATCTGCAATAGTTGTGAACAATGCCTCCTTTAACAGTGCCTCTTCCTTAACACCAAGCCTAAATATAGACTAAAGTGCTTACCTTAGATGGAGACTTCTAAGTCTAAGGAAGATGAATCACATTTTTTGAGAATGAAAGCCTCATAAGAGTGGCCTGACCAGAAAGATAGGTGGAAGGATGCACTGCATATGCACCAGGTCAGTAAGTTTGGGTGCCAAACGGTCCCAGGCTATGACTTTTCCCTTAGTGGCCACAGCTTCATGAGGAGGAAAAACAAAAAAACCCCATATAAACCACTGTTTGAATGGCTTCTGTTTATTGCTCAGCTTATTAAACCAACCTGCTACCAATTTTGTGTACTAAGGAGTAATGTACAGCTCTCTGGGGTCTGCCTTTCAGGCGGCCTCCAGAGACTGGGCAGACACTTGGGATTTGGACATCTCCTGTAGTAAGTACTGAGCAGGATGCCTATATCCCATGAGTGCTTCTAGTTTAAAGACAGTAAGGGATTTAAGCAGTACACAGCTGTTGTCATATCACTCTGCAGCAGGGTGAATTTCATCCTTGGTGCCTCAACTTATCATCTGCAAAATGGTTCAGAGATGCACAGGCTCTAAGGTCAGAGGGATCTGTCTGCAGGCCTTTACAACACATAGACAAAGAAGCTATTGCCAAGGGGTGGATTAAGCCATTTGAAAGATAGCTAATCTTGTTTAAAAGAACCAGAATGATGATGAGTCTACCACCTCTCCCAGTAAGGTGTTGCAATCTTTAATTACCCTCACTGCCAGAGAATCGTACATTCTTTCAAGGTTGTATTTGCTTAACTTTGTCTTCCAGCCAATGAATCATGTTATACCTTAGTTTGCAAGGCCAAAAAGACCTCCCTGTCTAAAAGCTTATCTGGATATTGGTGCCTTCATACAGAAGCCAAGCCCTTGTCAATTTGCATTTTGATGAACAGCAGACGGTGAAATCCATAACCTCTGTATCGCATAAGCTGACTCCCTGGATCTTTTTTTGGGCTTCCTTGCAATTGTCTGGAGCTTTCCTTCATTGTTCTTCAATTCAGTTGAGGAGAGACAGGACAGGATGACTGCAGGGCACCCTCGGCTTGGTCCACACATGGGGGATCATATGGGTATGGAAACGTTTGACCTTCAGCCTATAGAAGAACAAGCTTGGCTGTTGGATTTCACTTGCTGTCTTAACAACTCCCCTTTGTCTCCATGCAATCTTCATCAGGATCAGTGTTTTTCCAGTAGAACAACACAGTGTTGTCTATTTTAGAGTAGATGATGTGGTCTGCACAGAAATTTCTGAATTTTAACTATATCTTTGTCAGATTTTAACTGTACATGCTTTTGTCCTCCCTCTCTGAGATCCAGAGAGTAATTGTTATATTGTATGTTGGTTTATTTTAAGAAAATATTTATCCAGCTTAAATTTACTGCCACTCACTCTCACTGGGTAACTTCTCGTCTTGTTTTTAAAACCAGTTTCCTGACAGGTTAAATGGAAACTGTGTACAAAGTACAAAATACTTTATACATAAGTTTAACTAATCCTACATCTTGTCTGCCTGAATCACTGTTTCAATCTTCTTCCTCTTACATAGAAATTCTCTCCTCAACTAGAGCCAATTTCATAATTTCTCTGCAACTTGTGTTGCATCTCTCTGAAGTTAATACTGAACACACGCAAAATTATACCATTATTTCACAATATTTAAAATGTTATCTTTATCGCATAATAACGTGCAATATAATATTTTCTTACTTTTTGACTACCATTGACCTATTGCTAGAGAAATTTCCAGTGAATTTTGTGCAAGCAGAATCCACTTTTTTCCTCTTTTTCCCTTTTACTGGGGGTGAAGGTTTGCAGACACTCAACAATCAGGTAATATATCATGAAAATTTGGAAAAAATTGCAATCAGCTTTCTCAGATCAAGGTTGTTTAAGAGCATTGAACTTCAGCCTTGGTTGAAAATAAAATTGTGAAACCGAGTGGCAGCAGAGCTGTAGAAATAATGCATCCTAGCATGAGTCTTGGTATGTGTTGCCCCTCTACTCCACTCTAATGAGGCCTCACCAGGATTACTGCATCCAACTCTGGGATACTCAGCACAGGTAGGACATGGACCTGTTGGAGCAAGTCCAGAGGAGGCCACAAAGCTGATCAGAGGGCTGGAGCATCTCTCCTATAAAGACAAGCTGAGAGACTTGGGGTTGTTCAGTCTTGGGAAGATTCTGGGGAGACCTTAGAGCTCCTTCCAGTACCTAAGTGGGCTCCAAGAGAGCTAGAGAGGGGATTTTGAAATGGGCATGGAGTGGTGGGACAAAGGGAATTGTTTTAAACTAGGAGATTTAGATTAGATATTAAGATGCAATTCTTTATTTTAAGGGTGGTGAGGCATGGACACAGGTTACCCAGAGAAACCGTAGATGCCCCATCCCTGGAAATGTTCAAAGCCAGGTTGAATGGAACCCTGGCAGTGTGGTCTAGTGGAAGGTGTCCCTGCCCATGGCGGGGGGTTTGGAATTGGGTGACTTTTAAAGGTCTCATGCAACTCAGACCATTCTGTGATTTTATGATTCTTTAAGGTCAGAAGAAAGTTGGTTTTTGCATAAGAAGGGGGTGACCTTTCCACTGTTTTATCACCTGAGCAAGAAGGGAGGGGGGAAATGATAAAAATGACTGTCCCTGACGAGTTATTCATCAGTTCAGATGAGATCACCTCTGCAAAATCTGCAAGGTAGCAATTTCTGGGACATGCTGACAGCAACACAAACCTGACTGGGGCCCCGCAACTCTAATCAGCTTCATGACACTGTGGCTCAGCTGCAGATGCTGTGCCTTACTGCAGCAACCTGTGGTCACAGCAGTAGAGGATTCTCCAGGTGCTATTACCGGTACTGCAAGAAGGGTTTTGGAAAGACAGGATGAAAAAGGAGTCAGTGGATAAATACATAGGTAAAACGTGAGGAAGACAGTCTGAAGGACTGATGACCAAGTGGGGTTACACGACATAACTGGCAGAAGAATGCTTCCAAGTCATGGCATGTATAGCTATATATGTGAAAAAGAGAAGGGGACAAAGAGGGAAGACAGAAAAGATTAAGATGGCAGTGGAAATGGGAAAAAACTCCAACCTGGACAGTAGAAAGAGTGGTGTTCATGAAAAAAAATACTGAAGCACAAAGGTCATGGGTTAAGAGTAGAAGTGGTAAATGTAAATTCTAGATATGTAGACATGGTAAGAATCATTTCATTCCCACAGGCCAATGAGAAACTAAGGTCTGGTAGAAAAAGGATACTTAAGAAAAATCTCTAGGTTGTCTCTTGACTCTGACAATGCTTCTACCAATATGAAGCTGTGAGCAAGCTATTTTAAAATTGTGAGTCTCATGTCTGTTTTGTCTAAAAGATAACTGTGACAGGAACACCAACCAGTTTATAGACATTATTTATGTCCAGACATAATTTTGAAAATACCTCACAGTTATGGGATAATTGAGTACCACAACAGTACTTGAACAAATTTTATCATTATCAGTTTTGGAAATAGGGAAAGTAAGGAACAAGAAATGTAAGGTCAAATGTTTGGCATCCATGCACATGTTCAAATCAATAGTTCAAGGCTCTTATTTTAGACTGGGTGCCTGGTTGTTCAGCAGTTAATTGCAATAGTGTGGAAACAGGATTTCCCTAAAGTGGGATTCCTGCCCTACTTTAAAAAAATGCCAGGAATGTAAAATAGGAATTTCTGTAGGTCTCATTAAATTGATCATGGTCTGACAAAGCTTCTTTCTTAGCACTGTCAACACCCATTACCTCCTGTAGAAGCTAAACTAGCTTGGATTTCAGCAGCAAGCCTCTCCTCAGTGCTCCCACAGCTTGCTGGTCTCAGTGACCCCAAAAGCCAGTGCTTTGCGTCCCCATTTACCTGAGAGCCAGCATGAACTGTTCCTTGCTGTAACCAGCATCCTGGCTCTCCTGTGGGCAGTTCTGAGCTCTCTTATCTGCTCAGAGTCTTTTTGCAGATTTTTCCTGCTGTGGTGGACTGAATACCACAGGCAGAACAGCAAAATATAGCTAAAGTAGGAGGTAAGTGTCCCTTTGCATGTGCTTCAAAGCAAGAGTACTCCTGTGGTTTTCTGCCTCCCACCACACCCTGCAGCTTTAGAGCTGGTTCAGGGCCAAACCTGGCCTAGAAACCCTGTCCTCAACTTCTTTCTTGCTCATGGGCATAAAAATTGCCCATGGAGATTAACACAAGTGAAGGCAGGTCATCTAACACAGGTCGAGTGTATTTCTGCCATTGCCTCATCCTTATAATTTCTCTGAGACTTCCATAGTCCTGTTGGAGAGTGTTCAGAAGAGGCCACAAAGATAATTAGAGGGATGGAACTCCTCTCCTGTGACAAAGACAGGCTGAGATGAGGTTGTTTGACTAGGAGAAGAGAAGGCTTTAGGAAGATTTTAGAGCACCTTCCAGTACCTAAGTGGGCTACGAGAGAACTGGAGAGGGACTTTTAGCAATGGTGTGGAATGACAGGACAAGGGGGAATGGCTTTAAACTAAAAAGAAGAGTGATTAAGATCAGACACTAGGAAGAAATTACTATGAGGGTAGTGAGGTATGGTCACAGGTTACCCAGAGAAGTTGTGGCCATCCTATCCCTGAAAGTGTTCAAGGCCAGGTTGGATGGGGCTTGGAGTAACCTGATCTAGTGCAAGGTGTCCTTGCCCATGCCAGGGACATTGAAATTAGATGATCTTTAATGTCCCTTCCAACTCCAGCCACTCTGCGATTCTGTGATTCCAGGCTGCTACAATACAGTGTATGACTAAGCTCGCTCTACATGCAAATGCACTATGGAAAGGCACTGAACAGGCTGCTAAACTAAGATCCCAATTATGAGCACCAGGATATCATTTCTAATAAGGCACGATGCAAATGGCCTCCCTCTGCCTTGCCACTCTTTGCAGGCCAAGGTACCCGCCTTAGTGTACACACACACTGGGGACCACTTGTCTTAATGACACAGATGATGAAAACTTAACGCTGAGCTCAGGTAATGTGCATTAACAAGGTTTTATCTGCTGCAAATAAATGGCACTTTGCCATTCTTTTAGTATTTTAAAAAGATCTTCTGTAAAAACCATGGGCTTGTTTTACCAGCATTAAATAAAGAAAGGATCTGGAGAGCCATCTATCTATCCTTCCATCCATCCATCATTAGATGTAATTTAATACTTAATGACATTTGTGATCATCATGCTACGCTTGTAATTGAAAATGAATAATTGAAATTCCAATTACCACAGGGGTCAGTGTAAGGGGAATTCGTATAGTAACTTGCTAGGCAATAGCCTAAATTTGCAGTCATGTTAGGACTGCAAACAATGTGTCTCATTCTTCAATTATTTATTGGGAAATATCGCCTTAATTTTGCTTAGCTATTTCCGTGAACAGTTAGGGTATTGTCTTGAAAGGCAGAAAATCTAGACCTCTTCATGCTCATTCAGCATCTAGCTGGAGAGTCCTGCATCAGCACTCCTGTGGGGCTCCCCGTTGGCATCTGTCCTTACCAGAGCAGTTGAAGGTACCACCAGCAGACTAAGTGCACTTCTATACAGACCACACATTTTTTATCATGAGGGAAATGGCAAGAAAGCACAGAGCTGCACAAGACCAAGAATACATGATACCAGTGGAGCTAGCCTTAAGTAATCGATCTTGGGCTTCAAACAACATCCAATGGCAAATAATCAACATAACAAAAGAGGCTCATTTTCAGGCTATTAGCTGCTTGCAGTACAAGGAACTTTTCTGGCTTTCTCAGAAATCTGATCCCCTAATGACTGCAGAAAGGGCAACAGGACAGAAAATAATTACGGTCTGTCAGACAGTCTGGCATTCAACCTTCCACATGGTCCAGCAGACGGTGTCAAAGATTTGACCTCAAGGGGGTTTAAAGCACATTGTCAGAAAATACTCATCTAAATGGTCTACAGAGCATCCTACAGCTGATCAATGTCTTAAGTGAGCAATACTTAGCAGCTGAAATGTGTTTGATTAGTACATCTAACCCCTGATTGATTGGTTTTCTAAATAATTAATTGCCTTGTTCGTGGGGGAACAAAATAAAACTTTAATAAGTGACAAGGATGTCTGTGTCTCTGTAGCAGGCTACAAGAATGTTAGCTCTGCTTTTTACCGGTCAGCTTAAAATTCACATATGAAACCACTGGTATATTTGCATCCAGAGTTGCAGAATTTCACTGCTTTCCTAATACCCAAAAATGTGCCTAAGTGGAAATTTCCCTTCAACTTGCTTCAATGCCAGAAATTTTACATATTCCTTTCACTTGTCTCTCAATCCATCTGATCTTTCCAGAAAGATATAATCAGTTTGGCCATTAAACTCCGAACACATGATTTAAAAAAAAAAAGTATGAATACAATACAATATATACTCATATTGGTTTTTTGAATAGGCTGCTGATCAATTTACATTGGATCTCTGTGTATAAGCAAGTCTCTGTCGGTTTTTTTTTGAACCCAGTAGAAGCAGATATCTCCAGAAGGCAACTTATTAGAACAGGTCATGGAGGGGAGATAGATTCATGGAATGGTTAAGGTTGGAAAAGATCTCTAAGGTCATCGAATCCACTCGTTAGGCCAGCACTGCCAAGTCCACCACAAGCCATATCCCCAAGTGTTACATCCACATGACTCTTGAATACTTCCAGGTGTGATGATTCCACCACTTACCTGGGCAGCCTATTCAAATGTATGAAACTGATCACATCTGTCTTAAGATGCACCTCTTAGTTCCTGAGTTTGTGCAGTGACACCTACCCAATGTGTTAGGCTCTATGTACTTTGATCAAAAAAGTGTGGAGTGCCTCTGACAACCCAATGCAGATTCAGGTTCACAGGTAGAAGGAGACATGCAGCCTATGATAACCGGCTCCAGCAGGAGGCTTGTATACAGTCCTTTGTTAATATAATCTTGAAGGGTCTGATTATTTCTCCCAGTACAGCCTGGTATGAAAAACAACTAGTGGGATTGAAATGATTTACATCCCTTTTAACAGAGATACCTGGGTGAAGGGCAAGAGATAATCATATCACAGTCTGGTTCTCACCCATCCAGTAATGGCCCTCTGGCCTTGCCCAATAAAAGCAAGTACCACTTTTTTACTAGAAAGAAAAAGGAATGAAAGTTTTTGACAGAGTTACCTGGAAAAGGCTCATCTGAGCATACAAGTTGCCCTTCTGTGACTACGGATCTTGCTCGTCCCCTCCTACCACCAGCAGCAACGAATGGCCCCAGTTTCAACCTTAGTCTACTGTTCACTCCAGCCAAGACCTAGATTCATCTTTGCAGCAAATCAATATTTCTTAAATATTCCCAAATATCTTTACCCCAGGACATACATTAGCGCTCTTCCCCATATGGCCCTCAGTTATCCTGTCTTGATCTGTGTGTCTTGGCAGGGCTGGATAATAGGCACTAAAGGGACAATTGCTCCACCAGGGCACTCAGGTCTTGAATTTTTAGATGAAGAGGAACATGCCCGTCAAAATTCAACCAACATCCTTTGCTCTTTGCCACAGAAATGCCACTGCAGGAGCCAGAGCGTGGCCAAGCCAAGTGCTAGTTTGTCTTCCATACTGAGCCAGCCACTTCCACTGCTGGTCCATAACATCAAAGAAGTTTTTCTATATTGCAATTTAAACTCTAAAATCTCTTGGTGTATAAATGGTAACGTGCTAAAATTATCTTTGTGTTGTTTGAGCCTTTGCCTTTTTGAGTCAGTACTACCACGTTGCCATGAAGGTCGCAATGTTGTTATTAGTGCCAGATTTATAAGGAACCATCAGTGGGTGAAGTGTCCTTAGAGAGGCTTTTTAAACAAACCTGATTTCAGCTTATGGAACCAGACCATCATTATGTCTCTCACCAACCAAAGAATGTGTGTTTATACAAGAGGAGGCCACGGGTCAGAGGCAGAGAGCAGAAGCACAGACAGTGCAAATCAATATTTTTAGATAGTTTACTGTTAAATAAACTGTAAGACCAGGCCCAGCTGGTTTGCATCAGCTTCACCACTCTTAGTATCAATGGAAGAAGGACTGTTTACTTGTATCGCAGTTACGGACCTCCGCACAGTCATCTCGATAAACTACTGCCTGGAAAACCTCACATCTTCTCTAATTAGCTACTCATTGAAAATGTGCAAGAGGTATACAGATTCTTGGCTTACAAATAAAGCAATTAAAGAGTAATTTAAACATCAGAGTAAGGTCAAATATTTAACTTCTCAGAGCCTTTGAGTAATCAGGGACTGTTGAGTGTCAAACAAGTCATGGAATTGAAATGACCTGATCAAGAAAAGCAGTTCTTCCATCTCCTGGTGCTCAACTCAGGATCCGGCCCTCTGGATGCAGAGTTCCATTCCTCCTGTGCACAGCAAAGGCCAAAAGGCAAAAAGATTGCCAGCACAGAAACAGAAACAGATGCCAGTCTGTTAGCTGACAAATCTAGGCAACCTTTTCTTATTTTGCTGCAAGGTTGTCTGTAACGACATGGTGGGGTGGAGGAGTTGCCTTCGCTCTGCCGCAGAGAGCAAAAGGAGTTTGAGTCCAGGCACAAGAAATGTCAGGCAGAATAAAGTTGCTGTTTGGTTTGGCAGTGACAGCATCAGGTTTTTCACCTGTTTTCTTGTGAGTCATGTCCAATTTTTGGACATGCATTTCCTGTGTATCCAACACAGCCTGAGGTGGGAACTAATGAGAGGCCTGGTTTTGACATGTGTTGATGTACATAGCACAGTTGCCTGGCACAGGTGCTGCCTTGCACATATTTCTGCTCTCTGGATTTGTAAATCAACGGGGGCTCTGGCCTAGCAACCCTCACATGGAACACTCCGTTCCAGGCTCCGAATTCTGCCAATACTCTGCACAACTTTCATGGATACATTAAATACCTATAGACCATCTACCTTCTGTGAAAATTACTGTAAACCTTGTCTTCTAATATACCTAAAGATTTACAAAAATTTGATTTTTTTTAACCAGTGAAGATTACAATTTTTTTTAACAAGATTTTTTTAACCTCTCTGCTTTCATAAGCTGTCATGTCTGCTTTCTTCCTTGTTAATGTCCACTTACTACTTTGCAATGTTTAACCTTTCATTTACTTTTTTCCTCATTGAACTAGTCATAGAACATTTTTTTATTATTTACCAATTAAAGCACAGAAACTCAAAGGAACAATCAAGTTAAAGGCTAAAAAACATAAATATTTCATTTGCTTTGAAAGGTAAAAAATGTTTTTAATTGCCTTTTAAATCATAAAGGTAAAAGTTGATTCAAAAGTTCAATTCCGTATCATTCCAATGGGCATTTGATTAACATCTAATCGAGCCAGGATATGTGTGTGATGGCTGCCTTTTTTACTGTTATTATTGAGAATATTTATACTATAGTACAATATAAAATTCCTCATGGAAATTAGTATTATTACTACTTCAACTCTGCTGCACTATGCATTCTCCTTATCTCTGTGTAAGAAGATATAGTATTACACCACTTAGCTGAATTTAATAATCAAACTTTATTCCCCAGACAACACCTTATTGACTGCTGCTCTGCTGGCTTTTTTGTCATTGCTGTATTCATTGTCTTTTGATTTTCCCGTTTTCCCTATGTATTTTCAGGGCGACATTCCCATACAGAAGACCTCATTCATGAGGTCACTCCAATCAGCGTAAGTTTGTCATGAGGATAAACTTTGCCTCAAGTTTAAAATAAAGTAATAGCACATTTCACCGCAAAATAAAAATATCACCCAATATCACTATCAGTAATGCATACTGCAGCCATTGATTTATGCTGCTGAAGGGGTTTTGTAAGATTCTGGCTTTGTTTGCCTTTTTGATTCACAAGTTGAATACCAAATAATCAAAAAGGAGCAACTATAGCTCGGACTGACTTGAGTGAGCTTGCTTACTGTTTTCCCTTTCACTAGAAAACCAGCTGAAATGTTCAACAGGAAAGAAAAAAAACCACAGAATGGGATTAACTGAAACATTTTGCTTGGACAGATATATCATGTTTTCCTTTGTGGAGGTTGGATTTTTCTTTGGTTCCCTTGTATTTTTATTTCTTTAGGCCAACAGGCTTAAACCAACAGCTTCTAACAAGCCACTGAAATATTTTATATCAATGTTTTTCTCTCTGGGGGAGAGTGCTGTTAAAATATATGGATGTCACAACTCCTATACAACAAACAAACTAATCCAAAATACTATATTTTTCTATGGCCATTAACTGTAAGATCAGGGTGTATCATCAGCAAGGAATTAAGGCTCACACACACTCAGTACAAATTTGTCGTATCTGGCAGAGAAAGGATGAAGTGACAGTAAGAGTGGTCTTTTTACACTTCCTCTTATACAGTCATTGTCAGTTTTACTTTCTGAGACCTCTCTTATGGATTTTCCATTACAGTAAGGCCTCCTGTGTCACGTCTAAAAGTCTACTAAATATGTATTTTTGTTTTTTATTTGCTACCTGTCAACACCATGCATACAGTTTAGTCACAGTTGTCTCCAGAAAGAGAGCAGAGGATGTCACTAAAGAGAGTACTCTGCCCACATTCATGGCTTAAAAACTGCAATGATTTGGTTATGTCAGCTGAGGTTCCTAAAATGGCCAGCCCTCCTTCACCTGAGTATCTACAACCCTTCATAAACTCTCTCTTTGTTCTTCCAAGACATAGACAATGGTACCTTACAGTGTTCCTTACTCTTTTATGCAGAAACATACTGACCAAAACTTGCACAAAAGAAATAGATTTAGGTTCAAAACTTGCTCTGAAAACAGATGTGAGAAAGGGTTTCTGCTAACACAGGACCTTACCCCTTCCCTATTGACTGATCTCAGAACTAATTTAAAGGCTGTTTAGAAGGCAATGCTCTCTTTCTTCCTTGTTGAAGTTTTTCCTCTTTGCAGGTAAGAATGCCAGGCAGCCAAGCTACCAGCAAGAGTGGGATCATCACCATGTAGCTGATTTGTTAGGAGACTAATCTCTAGCCCAGATTTTTCATCTGAGGAATGGTGTCTTTTCTGCACAGTGGAGCAATTTCAGCATGAGTGATAGAGAGAGATCCCATGCAGATAGGAAAGAAAATCATATAATTTTAGTATCTCCAGTCTCTGTCCAAACTTGTCAACCTGGGCTGCTTTTTATTCCCCAGAGAGAGGCAGAGAATTTTAGGCATATATTATGTGTTTTTATTTTAGGTGTGTCTTTTGAAATGAAAAATCTTTCAACCTGGATGTGCTTGTTTCTCTCCACTGACTGAAAAAACAGTCTGTGATGACTGTCTCAGCTGTGAATATTTACATTTGATCAGATGTACCTAATCCAGGCTGGGTTTCTGTCATCTTCCTTTCCAAAATAAATTTGCATTTTGTTAAGAAACCTCTTTCATACTGTCTCAAAAACCTTTATAAAACCCAGGATGAAAAAAAAAATCAAATTAAACCCTCCTGTTTTTAGACATTCATGTCCTAGAATAGACCCTGATATGTAACCACCACTGTTTGGGCAGCCAGAGGGAGAAACAGACTATAAACAAAACTGAAACAGATTGTATTGATTTTTCCCCATGCAAGCTAAGCCCCATGCAAAATAAAAATCAAACACAGAATATCAATAACTAACAACAAGTCAAGTGCATTTTCAAATTAATTCCCTCTCCATGGTCTAAGGCATTCCTGCAGTAAGTCAGATTAAGAAAGATACCTGCAAGTTATGATTTGAAGTGGATTATGTCCATTTAAGGATTCATTTCAATAGCTTTTCATGCTGATGACCATGAGAGAATAAAGGAATTTACGTTATCCAAAAGCTGTTAACCAAGTACAGTTCTCTACTGCCTGTGCATCATAAAGGTAAAATGTTTTCTCTCACAGAAAATGAGCTACCATGGGGCTTGTATTCTTACTCCAACATCTAACCCCTTTTCCCTGAGCTGTGTATACACATTTCCAGCTTACTGAGCTATGGCAGCCCGCCACATCAGAACTCTGGCTCCAAGAGCTGACTCACAATTAGGGTTTAACCACGCAAGATTTGACAAAAATTGATGGTAGGTCAGAGATATACAAGGAGACGCTTACTGTGAACATGCATAGGGTAGGAGTTATCTCTCGTTAAACTTGGGATGTTGAGTAGACCTTCACATGAGCTAGTCACAAACAAATCCTCTGATTGTTGAGCTACTACTATTAGCTCCTTCTGGCTGGGATGAGTCCCAGCCTGGGAGTGTATCTTAGGACAGAGCCAGGCTAATACAGCTCATAAGTTGCTGTATCATGATTTTCTTGTGCTCCTAATATATCCTCTCTGTGCACAAAGGTGCTTGTACTGGGGTGACTTCTTTGTCATGAACTGGCTTGCTGAAGAATGTCTGACATCAAGTAGCTCAAATTGCTATAAAGACACAGCCTTTATCTGTGAAGCACAGATCCCTCCAAAACTGAGTTGATGGAAAGCTTCTGAAGTATTTCATTACAGTCCTAGACTCTGCGTACTGTCCAAGCTGCTTATGTATCTTGCATTTTAAATTTCCTGGATTTTTCTTACAAATAAACATCTTAAAGGAAGGACAATTCAATTTACATTTGGTGAGGTTCAAAAGTCACTGTAATTGAATAATAATTTGCCGTGAAGTATGGATGTGAGTCCTCATGCTTGCCTCTTGACCTGAAAGGATACAGCTAGTGAAAATGTCTAGCAGATAATTACTGTGAGGCTAACCCTGAGCCTTGGCTATTATTCACAGGTCAATCTCTCTAAGATAATTCCCAGGATAATATTACTGAAGAAAACACTCCCCCTGCATAATGCAACACCTGCCTCTGCTGTGAGGGGATGGAGATGGGGGTTTGAGCTTTACCTGTTCTTTCATCTCTTCATTAAGGTTTCCTGTAGGGCAGGGGATGAAAGCAGTGAAAGGGGGAAGTAAAGGAAAAGTCACTTTGCAACCCACAGTGATTTTGTGTTCATTACTTGTCAGGGCTATGACCAATCACAGAGTGTGTACAGATGAAGGACACACACATTCTCAGATTGTGCAACAGGACCAGGTGTTGATGTTGGAGAAAGGAAGGGACTGGTTTGAAGACACAGAGTATTTCTTAGCCCAAAAACACTAACAAATGGGCCTTGTTAGAGCATATAATAATTTTTTAAGTCTTGACAACACTGTAAAGAGATTGGTGTGCTTCTATTTTGACTGCCAGCAAACCACTTATCTTTATGAATTCTACTGCAGAGAACCAAGAGGAAAAGAAATGGATGGATGTTGAAGAGTGATCTCAGAAGATCAATTAAAATCATAATTAGGTCTTCTTTTTGTCAAAATACTTCCAGGACTGAGGGGGAAAAGTCATAGAATCATAGAATCATTTAGGTTTGGAAAAGACCTCTAAGATGACTGAGTCCAACCATTAACCCAGCACTGCCAAGTCCACCACCAAAGCATGTCTCCAAGC
Source organism: Orthonyx spaldingii (assembly GCA_013397795.1). NCBI lineage: Eukaryota > Metazoa > Chordata > Aves > Passeriformes > Orthonychidae > Orthonyx > Orthonyx spaldingii. The sequence goes on along the minus strand of VZTJ01001488.1, from coordinate 967,960 downwards.
ACCACACGTACAAGTGTACAGTTCTGTGTATATGTGTGTTACAGCACATATCTACAGTCAGGTATGTACCGCGAGGTCAGGATGCTCCCTGGACTTCTACAGCACTGCAAGATACGTGAACATGGGACAGATGAGGTCATAATCATGAATCGGGGTGAGCCCAACCAGCTTCATTCCCCTCACAGAAAGCTAGGGCCATAAAAGATCTCTAGAGGTCAGCTAGTTCATCCCCTTGCCCCGAGGCAGGCTTAACTACAGGGAGGTCATGCCTGACAGATGTTTGTTTAACTTGCTCTCAGAATGATGGAAAGTCCACAATCACTGCAGATAATCTGTGCCTGGTCTTAAGTGTCCTCATGACTAAAAATCTTCCCTTCCCAGTGTTATAAATCCATCCTTCCTGTTGGAAGACAAGAAGAAGGAAAGATCAACAGCAGGAAAATGTACTAGCAGGAAAAAAAATTAAGATCTAAGGAAGAAAAGGGGGGAATAAAAGAAGAAAACCTACACAGATCCATGGGTTGATCTGCATTAGTTCAAAATTTTGCAACTGTGAAAGCAGTGCTAAAGGGGAAGTCTAGTGGTCCCAGTGCCAGCAGTAGGAATGATAATTAATAATAATTATGCATCTGGTCAAAGGACAATGGTACAGTAAGGTTACATGATTAGTCTGATCAGCAACATAGAGAAGTGATGGGAAAAGGTACGTAAGGGTCTTAATTAATGCCACTTAAAATGCTATTAATAATGTATGATTAACTACTTAAATATTAATATCTTTCATTACTTTCTTTTACTTTGCCATACTGCATAGCAGGCAAAATATCATCTCTGCTTATAATAGTATATATGTAAAAGTTGCTGGTAAATTTATCAACCCTATATTGAGGACACATGAGTCCTGATGCTCAGATTTTAATTTTTACAGATCTCTTTAATTCCACTTGTGTTAATTATGTCTTTCAGCACTTTAGCGGAAAGAATTGGAAGTATCTTAACTACTTACTATAAACATTAGTATTTTTTTTCTATTGTTTCTTGTTTTGCTTCCAATATTTTTAGAAAACACAGTTGAATGAACTGGTTTGTTCTAGAATAGCAGCATAGCGTAGAACAACTCCAAAAGATACATTTTAAATTGGAAACACTTGCAAAAGAGGAAACCAGCTATCAGTCTCAAGTTGCTCCTACTGTAACTGGAAACAACTTTACAACTACATTTGTATAATTCATATGATTTTGCCAACACTTTGAAGTTACACTTTCTTCCCTCATTTCTTAAGTCAGCAAGAAACGGTTATTAAAGGCACCTTTTTAAAAAAAATGAAACTGTCAAGATGTGGCTTTGAAATCTTTGAAAAGACGCCTGTAACGTATAATGTGCTATAAGCACGTCTATTAAATCATGGCTCTTGTGGTTCTAACACAGAAATACCAGAAAAGAATTCTTTTCACATAGGATCAGTAGCTACACAATAATGGGAAACACTTGGACTGAAAGGTAAAAGTTGGCTAAAGTAAGCTCCTTCCCATCTGCTTGTTATCAGCAGTTATAGGAGCAGAGCAGGTGACCCATAAATATCTATCTATCTATATATATATATAGATATATTTAACTGACAGGTTTTTGTTTGGGACTGTGTGACAATGAAGGGTCTTGTTTTAATTTATAGATATTTTCCAGAAATTCAAAACTTAATAGCAGCTCTTAGTAAAAAGAGCAGTGGTGAGAGAAACAAATTATTTTCCCATGTTAGAATTAAGAAAAAACTTTAAAAAAATTAAGTCCTCAGAATTTGTCAGGCATTTGCTAGAAAATAGAAGCAGCTTGAAATCAAGAGGAATTGATTAATTAAATTTCCCTGTCCCAAGAAAATGAAATGCAAAGAAAAGTAAAAGTACCGGAAAAGACATGAAGAGAAAAGCTTTGTGTGCACAAATAAATCCAAGAGGAGAAGACATCGAAGTATGCTCTATTTAGTACTGAAAGGCACAAATCAATTGAAAAGTAAAGCTAAACACATTCACACTAGGAAAAAGTGTGAATTAGATATTAATAGTGAGTGCTCTTAACCACTTAAATGCAGTTGTATGGTGGGATCTCAGACTCTTAATGTGCTCAGTGCATCTTCAGAAGATAAGAGTTGTCCACAGAAGTTGCTAGGCTCCAGCTGGGAATGAATGAAGTTCCATCACCTCCATTAAATGGTAGGTCAAGGTGGAAGAGCTAATGGTTTCTGTGACCTCAAAAATCTTTGAGATTATGAAACCATTAAATTAGGTTACTGATCTAATTGTCTGGGTCACTTGGAGTTGTGGGCATTTTATACAGGCTTTTAATTTAACATATGACTTACTATAGTTGGGATAGATACAATAATTAACCTTTAGTTATTTTTCAAGACACAGCTTCTCTACAAATAAGGGATTTTTGCAGATTGTTAGTGCTGGTTGACATTAAGTAACTACAATGTTAAAAAACCCCTTCAAAATCCCTTAAAGCCATTCTCTACACTACATCCTCTTTTAAATATTTTGTCATCAAGAACATTAGTGAATTACTAAAGCAATTAAATATTTGTTAATTAGCAATAAAGAAAAATCAACTTATGTAATTATAAGTGAATTAAAAACAATGGAATTAATTATTAATACTAAAGATTGGCATTCTTCCCAGAGCTGTAAGTTTAATTTTACTCGTCTTTTTAAAGCTAAATTCTTTCTCTGCAATACATCCAGCAAAATTATTGGTGCTTGTTTTGTAACCAATCATTTTGCAGATGAAGGAAAAGTGGAACACTCCTGCAGCTACATGCCTTGTGCCCTAACGCAGTGAATACAGTGATTCAAATTTCTGTAACATTCAGGTTCTAGGACAGATGTTTCTTAACAACAAAGGAAAAACTAAACTAAACCAAATTTTTGAAGAACCTCAGAGAGACTAGGCATGAGATTACATTCATAAATAATCTACTGAGCCATTAGGGCAAACCTGTTGCAAATAAGGTTTTCCACTTAAATAAAAGTAAGACCAACCTGTGAAATTAAGACTTAGATATTGAGTTCCCAGGGAAGTGGACACATCACCAAGCCTTCCAGAGTTCAAGATGCATTTGGACAATGTTATCAGACACATTTTGTGATTCTTGGGGTTGTCCTGTGCAGGACCAGTGTTTTAGTCTGTGCCATCAAACAGTCTTTAAAGTTAAACATGATCCTAATAACCCTAATTTTCATGATTGTCCAGGCCAGTTCCCCTTTGAGAATTGATTTGTCACTGTGAATGGAGGGTGTGATTAGAATAACAAGTCTGCTTGGTATTGTTCCATGACAGAGTAGCATCTGATTTGTCAATATTTCCTTCTTGTGCTGGTCTCTTGCTCATTTTAGTGCACATGTACAACAGAAAGTTAGAGAAGACCAACAAAATTGCTCTTTATTGAGAGCAAAGAGTCAGTACTATAAACTAAGAGTGCCCAGGCTGATGTGTGTGTCTCCGCAACTCAGCCGTCAGCCTGAGCACCTTTCCTACAGTACTAATGGTGTTTCGTCAGACATCGGTTTCTATCACCAGTACCTGTACTGCTTCCACACCTTCCTAAAGGTCTGTGGGCAACTGAAGGAGCCAAGTGTTGGCTCCAAGGAGTGGTGATTAGACAGTGACCAGGAGAAAAGGTCAAGGGCATGAACTGCCAGGCTTAAGACAAGTTTAATTCAAAGGGAGCCTGCTATACAGAAGGTGAAAGTTTCATTTCTTTATCTTTGTGTAATCCATGTACTTAGTTATTGAAATGCAGCTTCTAAACAGGGGCAGAAGTTCAGCTGCTTTTTTCCTTGAGCCCCCACAACCATACTCCCACAGTTCCTACCATCTCCTCACCATCTCTTCATTTGAGCACTGGTCTTGCTCTACTTGCTTTTCCCCTCTCTTTTGTTTGCCTTCACTTTTACCCCTCTTTTCTGTGCTATCCCTCCTGCTCAGATGTATTTTTTTATCTTTTGTTTTACAAATTAAGCTCTCTCAGGGGTGCCTTCATCGTCTTTTAGTGGCCAGCAGTGCTGTGGATCTGGTGCCTTTCACTTTGTTCCCTGCCTGTCAGCAGCACTAAGGTATGAAGCTTGATGAAATAAAACCAAACCTGCTGATAGGCCTGTCCAAGCAGGCCTGGTTTGATACAATTGAATACTTATTCAGATTCAGATTTGTGATGGTTTACAACCAATCAAATCCCAATGCCACTTTGTCCTTTACACATAGTTATGTAGTGCTCTCCTTAACAACATCAGAACAGGCATGTGGCTGTATGTATTTCCACGGCAAAATATATGTTGCCTTGCTAAAAGCATCTTAGTCTCTCTCTAGAGACCATGGTGTTCCAATGTGGTCCAAACATCCATTCTGAAGCCTGAAATAACTATTTTTAATTTTTTTTTTTTTTTTGCTATGGCAAGACAATTGTACAGCTGTGGTTTTAAATAATTATAAAATGGATGTGGAGCTACCGCTCCCTGATAAGGTGACAGGGCTGTGTCATACCATCATTGCCTTCTTTCCTGCATTGTGCAGAACCACTATTTCAGGCTTTAAAAAATCAAGACCACACTTCTTTACCTCCATGCCTTGGTCAATTTTGAGGGAAGTTAGTTACCTGTATGGCTATAGTTTTATGCAACTCAGTTTTCAATTAAATTCATTTATAAGTGTCACAACTCTCTGCATCTTCTTTCCCTTACAATAAGGAAAGAACAGCAGCAGTGGCATAAGGTATACTTACGCTGGTAACCAATTATTCCCACTGGGAAGAGGTTCATGTCTCCACTTAGAGTTGTACAATTGAAGCACCACACCTATGGAGGGCAGAGAAGCCCTAAATTAAAATGCACTAACCTTGGTCTCATCTAGACTTTTCCTGCTCAAACCATGCAAGAATAATCCGTATATTTTAAAATAAAGTCTGAAAATCAGCAGAAATTGGCAGAGTCACTGTGAACACGCAGTGAACACGCTCTCAATTCCATGTTGGTATTGAAAAGTTGAACATGTGAATGACTACTAGGAAAAAAAAAACAAACAAAAAGGTGTACTAGTTTTCACTCTAAAACCAAATAGTACTTTTTAATATTTTGTCACAAAGTTTGACTAAAGCCAGATTTCTTCCCTTGGAAATTTCTGCCTTCTTGAGTGTCTTCAGCAAAACAAAGCTGGTGATGTCCAGTTAACTATCCCTGCTGATAATTAAACCTGATGTAATGTTAAGTTTTGCTGTGTTCTTGGTTTGTGTATATTTTTAAAGACCTTCTCAAGACTTCACATTTATTCACATCTCCACTCATGAACAAAGAGAAGAGAGAACACAAATCTCAGAACTTAAAAATCTCCCAGCAAAATATTTGTCCATGCTCTGTTATACAACTCTACACTGCAGCAGGAACATGCAGGCTTTATGTGTGCTGAACCCATCCGTTAGTCTGGCTCCCTGTACATCAATATCCCAGCAAATAGTGTGCCATATATCACCACCAGATCCTGAAAAAAGACACCTGTTCAATATCAGTGTCCAATCTCCCGAGCTAAAAAACACATTCAGCGAGTTATTATTATTTTGCAAATGTTGTTTATTAATCTGGTGGGCTATAATGTTTGAATTTAAAATTAATCCTTCTACCTCATATGACTATTGATAGCAAATGCCATCATCAAAGATACTGTTGCCCAGGTTGGAATGAAAATTGTTTCTCTGTGCATTAATAATTCTTCTGCTAAAGATGCTTGACAATCCTTTGACCTATACATACTTTCACCTACTGTTAAACAATCTGCATGAGGTACTTAAGCTGGATCTTTAAAAACTCCTGTTTAAGTTGTGTACCAAGGGTTTGAAATAGCAACTAAAGCCAGGTGTGAAGTAGTGTGAAGTTAACTGAGTATGATAAACCATAGAATCATAGAACTGGGGAGGAACTTTAAAGACTATCTAGTTCCAACACCTCTGCCATGGGCAGGGACACACTCCACTATATCAGGTTGTTCTAAGCCCTATTCAACATGGCCTTGAACACTTCCAGGGATGGGGAATGAAGTATAAGAGGTCTTAGACAAGTGCAGTACAACTGATTAGAGGAACTCCAGCAAATGTAAAATAGATTAATGTTTCACTCCACAGTAAAATGGAAATGAATAGCAAAGTCAGCAGGAAATATTACTGCACACTTTTATACACGTTCTAAGCTTAATTTTTGAAAAGTACTAGGCATATCATTAAAACACTAAAAATTTCAGCTAAAACATTGGGAACTGCTAGAAATATCACTATTTAACAGAAAGGGAACATCAAATGTCCAAAGGTTAAATATCTCCTTATTTTGAGTTTGATTTATTGTACAGAAAAGGCAAATTATTTGTCTGATGATTTTAGAGTTTGCAGTATCTTGCATCTATTTTTAAAATTTATTAGTAATAATATGGTATAGGGTAAATATGATTTCAAAAAGCATCCTCTCAATATACTCAAGGATCTCTTTTGCATCTGCTTTTTGAAGCCTTTCCGATGCTCTTGCCTCTTGCACCTATCAATATAGACTTTGAAATTTATCTTTATCAGCAGAGAAATTCAAGCATTGAAAGAGAACAGTTTCACAATATCCTAGTTAAGATACCAGCTTGTGATTTGTTTGTGTCCTTCCAGACAGATGCCAATTAAAAAAAAAAAGGGGAAAAGGGGGAAAAAAAGCAACAATAGCACAGGATTGATTGACAAGCTATTATATAAGATTTCCCTCAAATATTTTATGAAAAGGACACTGGATTTCATTAAATTCTGTTTTCAAAAGCCATCTCTACTCAAAAGAATGCATTCAGAGGAATTAACTGTTTCTGTCCTGCAGATCACGTACCAAACTCAGAGTTCACCTTTTCATGTCAGAAGGCCTCGTTCCCACCTGCCCTATCTGCAACAGGAAGATAAGCAGCAGGTGAAAAGGTCTTGCATTCTTATTATATGCAAAAGATAAAGGTATTTTTACCGGGCTGGGTGCATTTTTAAGAACCAGCTTAAAATATATCATTGCTTTACCTACTGATACACCGAGGATTGTGCCATCTAGTCATACAGGTGTGGAAATAAAACTCAGAAAACTGCTTTAAAAGTCTATTTTTCAAGCTCAAAAATAAATCTTCTCCTTGTGAAAATCTCCTTAACTATTCTAATGGCATGAAACTTCAAATCTCTCCTATCAGCTGAAGGCCACCAAAGTGCAGTGGAAGTTGACACAGCAGAAGATTGTGGCTCAGACAATCCGTTGCCACAAACACCCTTCACCCCATATTTGTGGATATTTTACTAAAATCTGGTGAACTAGGAATCATGCAGCAGGTGTGAGTCTGGAGAGGCAGAAAACCTTTCAAGTGGCATCTCACACAGCCATAGCAGCTGAAGCCACCAGAAATGGCACAGATCAGATGCAGGGAGGACAATACAATGTGCAACAGAGCAGTGGCCAAGAGAAGAACAGTTTGACTACCTAGATCCTACTTCAGGTAAACCTGAGAAGAATACACAGTTTTGGAATCCTACTGTTGTGAGTGTTGAAGAGCCTGAAATTGCTATTCTGGCTCAATGCAGAGTTACCTGTGAGAACAGGATAGATATAATGGATATTATGGAGCCTCCTTTGCAAACCTCAGTCCTGATACACACACTGGTGATTTCCTACCTACAATCCTGCCTTCTTTTAGTGCAGAAGTAAGGAGACAAGTAGAAAAACACGCTTCTCCCAGTCACGTCACAGGTAGGAAAAGGAAGCAAGGATAAAAGGATGGAACTGAATGAAGATGAGAAGGCTGGGAGCAGATGGTAGGTGAATTCCAGAGTATGTAAGTGTTGTCTGCATGACCTATCTGTTGGCTGGCAGTCTTGTTTCATGTTGAAGCAAATCACAGTGTTTTTTGCGAGGAAAATTAAAAAATGGGAGAAGGCATTTGGCTGTATCTTGACTCTTCAGGCAGTTTGGATTTGTCTGCGGTGTCCATCACATTGCTGTTATGAATAGCCTGAGCTGAAGACCCAGAAGGATTAACCTCCTCCTTAAGAGGGTCATTCTGAAGTGACTGCTAACAGTCCCCTCACTGTTCATGTACAGCAAGCACAATGTCATTACACATGAAGGGAACTTGTAAGGATGGGAAAGTCTCCAGTCAGGAATCTCATCCAACTACTTTACAGGGGTATATCTAGTGCAGAAAAGACAGTGCTAAATCCCCACTATAAAAGTGATGACAGAGAAAGGGAACTTCAGCTAATGTTTAGCTGAAGCTAAATATTAGTGTCAGCAAATTCAGCTGACCTCTTCTCACACTGTTTCAAAGGGCTGTCAGAGAAGGTGGCCTTGTCCTTCACTCTTGGAAGCAGATAAATGGAAAAACACCATGCGTCACTATGACATCCAAAGCTATAGAGATACCTTTGGATAATGACAAAGATGATCTTTCCAGATTTTAACTTGAACTTTTGGCTTTAATGGTCTTCCTTCCTAGAATCACAAAATAATTCAGGTTTGACTAGCACCTCTGGAGATCTGTAGTCAAACCTCCATCTCAAAAGCAGGTCCAGATATATTAGGTGGTTCAAGAACTTGTTCCACTATTTGAAAGCCACCATGTGCAGACATTACCCAAGGTTCCTGATCAGCCTGTTCAAACATCTGATTACCTTAATGAGGAAAATCTTAAAAAAAAATTGTTTGCCATTTTTCCTTTTTTAACCACTTTGCACCTGTTATACAATTCTTTCTCTCACAGATTGAAGTCACTGATAGTGACTGCAAACCTGAAGTTAACACAGTGTCAGTCTTTCAATTATGTTATAAATATTCAATTTCTAAAGATGTTTTTAGTTTCTAGGAGAGCTCTGTGCCTCAATTCACATACTGTAGTTCTCCCAACAGGTTTGTGTCTGAGGTAAAAATTGCTGTGCACATCAGCAAATATGTTTTCTCTTGACCTACCTCTAAAAACAAAATCAGCTTTATCTGCCAGTTTTCTGGCATTCTATGCCTTTCCCAAATCCTGATAAATTATCATGCAGCAATGCCAACCACTCATTATAGAAATGATCCCTGTCTAATGAAACAGGTACTGTACTTCTATATTCCAAGGCACTGGAAATTAATTTACACAGTGGAGGCTGCAAGGGTCTGAATATACCACCTATTCCCATCCTGGGCCCATTTTCTGGAAAGAGTGCATCATTAAGGGAAAAAAATACATAATAAAACATGCAAGGTATTTTTATTCTATTTATTTCAATGTCCTTTATGTATGTCAGGCAATCTCATTAATTTCATTATATAAATGGGTGGGATAGACTGATATAATCTATCAAACCCTTGCAAATCCAGAGTAGATATAAGATTACCACAGCTCAGTCCTATGTTCTCCACACTAGGCAACATCACTGCCCTTAACTTTTGACTGCAGAGCAGGACCCAAAACTGAAATGTGATCACTGAGAGAACAAACCATGTGATGTACAATGTGTGAAATAAGAGTATGGTTGGGTGACCATTTCTGATCATCTCCTGTGTCCCTTATGCATAACAATAGAGATAAACCCTGACATGGAGCAACAAGTGCTTTATTTTGTAGTGTGTTGATTTGCAGTCTGGGTAACTTGAAGGACTGCCAGAAGTGCCAGAAGAAAATGTCAGTTTCTTAGCAGAAACCAATAAAAACCATGATAACTATTGTTCCTTTGACTACTCCTTAAAAAGAAGAACTACAACACTTTTCATAAACTGGCTCAGGGAAGACATTCCTACTTAGACATATTCTATCTTCTCACAAAAATTCAGCTAGGTCAAGAGGTCCAAGAGCTTGAGAAGCACCGAAAATAAAAATTATCAAGTACTGCAGCTGCTTCTTGTCTCCATGAACCTCCTAACTTGTAGTAGCAGGTCTTTGAACCTCAGGGTCTTTGAGGACGTGGCACCAGCAAAACAATAGCCTTGATTCCGTAGATGCCTTACAGTGGTTCCCTGTGTGTTTATTATGGAAACTCAACATGCCCAATGTGCAATCAAAGATTATTTTTCTTCCAAAGGCCAGACTTGCATGAAATTCTGTTAATTACATGCACTGTAGAAATGTCAGCCTTTACCCCTCTGTATATACAGCATCCTTTGTCCTTCACATAATGATTTTAAAGTGCTCTGCAGATATCATTTGATGGAATAATAAGGTATTATTATTGAATCTTTATGTCTCCTATTGTCCCAGGAGCACTGACCTTGCTTTCCCAATACAGAGGTCTGTCTGCCAGGCTAATCACACTGATATCTGAGTACCTCAGAGGAGATCCTTCTGTGGCAACATTTCTGCAGGAACTCAAAACTGGCCAGACATACTGATAAGATCCATGTATTACTCTTGTGCATTTCTGCAAGGTTATAAACCAATACCAATTTCAAATGTAAATCCCCATCCTGGTGACATGTGGAGAGATGCATGGTTCAAATAACTCAAATTGTCCCCAGCTGGCAGGGTTCCCTACACAGGTAGCAATGGATGCGATTTCCAAGCAGATAGCAACCACAGGGAACTAAGATGAATGAATCCCCCATCCACTCTTTTCCAGCAGATATGTAGTACTGATAAATGTCCTTAAACTACAGAGTTACTATGGGAATAACCTTTCATTTATGTCCTTCACTTTCACTTGCCAGGACAATGCATTCATGCTGTATCTTTTAGCCGTGGACAACCAGATATTAGCACACCTTCCCGTAAGTTGTTTTTTTCCCCTTGATTTGATATGTTGTATAGGGATATCCATAAATAACCATGGACACAGCAGGGTATATGCAATATATCTGACAGGGCATGGTTACCCCTAGCACAATACCACTTTTTAATATCATCTTGGCTTGTTTCCACAGCTGTCAAAAAAGCTTAGGTTAGGTTGATAGGTCTCTTAAAACGTACAATTTGTGGCAATCGAGTTTTTATTCTACCTTTTAAGAAAGTTCTGATACTTATGAGGGCTTTTTCCTTCAGGAATAAGATATTTTGATAGTTGATGAACAAATCATGATGCAAAAGCTCCTATCTGGAGATATGCAAATACTTCATGGCAGTGTAAGTATCCTTTACACATCTCTATAGCTGCAAAAATGTCCAACAGTTTCACTTTTCCACTCAGAAGCTTTCTATTTATTTTCTATTCTGCAAGGAAATCCCAGAGCTCTACTATTGCCTCACCGCCTTTTATTTGTCCTGAAAAAACTTGTTTTCTCCCTCTAATACAGTGAAGATGCCTAGGCTGTAGTTCCTTTTATTGCAATACCTCTGGAAATCTCCAGATGAACAAGAGCCTTGAAATAATGACACTGTTGTTACACCAATCTCTACCACGTCAGTCAGCTACAGTCAGAAATAGAAATATTCCTTAAAATACAATTATTTTAATTCACACGTATCAAGAACAAACTGCCTGTCACTGGTACAATGTGTATTTTCAAGAATTTGCCAAAGCTGCAAAAATTCAGGGTAGTCTCATTACTATATAAACACAATAATCTGAAATAGGTTTTATAACCTGGACCAGGGAAAGAAAACATATATAAGCATATGCTTATTGCTTAAAACTAAAGAAGAATCAGTACATTCTTGAGACATAAAGCTATACTTTGAACCCTATCTGAGTAAAAACATTCTCCTGTTCCGAATTTTGAAACCAGAAATGTCATAGGACTCAGCTTGGTCCTTACAAGTCCATTACAGATCTTGCTGATTGGTTTCTGTATTTTGAAGGACAGTGTTCCTGGCTTTAAACTGTAGAAATAAACTCAATTGTGTTTCTAAATCTTTATCTATGGCTAGTTAAAGTCTTGGTATATGTAGAAATGTAAGAACATTTCAAATTTCTTTTGTTCTCTTTGAAATACTTTGAGATGGACACTTGTAAAACTGAGGTGCAGCATTCTTCAGCTAAGTTCTACTTATTAACTGTTGCACACATATTTTTATGGGGGATAATACAGTTCTAAAAGGAATCTTATGCAGCATCATTAGATGAGTCAGAAGTAGTAGCTCCACATGTTATTTTGGTTGCTCTCATTCAGCAAAAGTGTTGGTGGCTGTCAAGATAAAGTTGGAAGTCAATATACAGTTTATTTGGTGGGAAAAAAAGAAGTGTTGTTTTTACTTTTACTGGGAGTGTGCAGGAGTAAATAGTTGAGTATTAATAGGTATTTGGTGTGTTGGAAATGCTGGTAAAACAGAGGGAATGGAGGTTCTGTGGTAAGGACTACATTATGCTAAGTAGTATATGACCTGCCATGAAACTATATTTAGGTTATTTCTGATACTTCAAATGAACTTCCAGACCAGCGCATTAACACTGACAATATCATTTATTCAAGCTTCAGGAACTTGGGATCATTTCTCATCTTGATTCAATCACTTCGGTTAAACCTCTTGTTAACAACATAGAAAAAAAATGGATTTTCCAAGTGATCACTATTTATTAGACAATAAATTTAAAATGACACTGCAAATATAATTTCATGGGTTTTGCTCTTTTCATTTCTTTAAAAAAATAACAAGGATGGAGATAAATAACGGTGCTTAAAATATCATGAGGAAAATCTTGATTTATCAACTCCACTTAAATACAAACACACATGGAAAGAAAATTATAGATGTGTAAATACCACACCCATGATAGATTAAGAGTATTACTTCTTTGACTCATCTTTACAAATAAATCTAAAAAACAATGATTGTGTACTTACATATTTCAGGTCCTCATCTGTCTAAGAATAGAAAGCACTGAAGTCATGTGTCAGAATAACTTGGGTGGCCTCTTCTCAATTCCCTTTTTGGGTTCACCATCCACAAAAATCAGTGCGCCACTGCAATGGTCCAGCCATTCTCACTACAGAAAAGGAGCCAGGTGTTGAGTGTCAGACAAGACTGGCATGGATTTGTAAAGGTTGTTTACATGGCAGCTGTCAGGATTCTAACACCCAGATTCCCTGTATCTACCAGAGTACCTACATCAGAAGCCAGGCTACGATCACATCAGACAGAAATTGGTACCTGTCTTTAACATCTGTATTGATAAGGAGAAATGGATATCCACATCCATAGCTGCAGGACAGCCACATCCATGCTGCCTTTCCACGCTTTGATTTCCCCAGGAACAGAGTTGTAGCATGTTCCAGGCTTGTTCCTACCGAAGATATACACACCATATCGCTATCCATTGGTGGCTTCACACATTAGGTGTGGTCTTAAAGGCTGGATAAGGAGTACTTTGATTGTGAGGTGCTTCAAGCTGAATGGAATGAAACTGGACCTAAGTTAGTATGCACACATGTTTATATCTGGAGAAAGAGACAGTATTTTTTCATGGCACAAATCTCCTCACTACCTTTTTTTTTTTCCTTTTCTATCTATGCTTTATTCTTAATGCTAGTAATAAAGCATATTTACTTATTTTAAAATATCACTAAAATATTGTAGGTTTTACAGACTTGTTTTTTTGGAAGAAATTTAGGAGAGACACTTCTGTGTCTGACACCTGGATGAGTCCAATTGTTTTGACATACATCAACAGAGTTACCATCTTAGTCCCATACTGCATATTGTACAGACACTTTAAGTTAGTAATATCCTGGGAACTTTTTTTAGCAGCTCTATATTTAATGGGGACTTGAAGACAACTCTCAGTTTTAGAGGTACTTGAATCTATATTTACTGTGAGACACACGGGGCAATGTCGCTCTGTCTAGTGACAACAGTCACTAATATAATGTGTGGCACAGCAGAGAAAATGAGCCAGTATATGATCTTGCTAAGGGCCAACAGTTTCTGATAGGTCACAATTAGCATGCCCCTCAGTGTTATCAAAAAATAGCTTGAAAAGTTGTGACTGCACATGCAAGAAGCAGCCCAGCTCAGCTGTCCACATAAGACTGTCGAGTGCAACTAGAGATGACCTAGTTATTCTGATTGTCCTTCAGCTGCTGTCCAGAAAGACATGGGTTTCCTGCAAATCCTGCATCTTCTCTGCCAGTCTCTTTGATAAGCTTGGGCATCTAAAATGGCTCTGGGCATCTCAAATGTCTCTAAGTTTATTACAAAACTAAACTTCGCACTAAATCACAAGTTATGCATTGACAAGAGGACTCTGTGATCCCCCACCTCACTATTTCTACTCCCCATATCTAATACCAGCACATCAACCCTTTCCACAGGTACTGCTTCAGGGAATGAGTTGCATAACTAGATGCCAACAATTTTGTGTTTTATGCTACTTATACACATATATGCATGCTATATCAGGGCTCACATTTTTATTCTTTAATTAATATTGCCTTTTTGTAAAAATTAAAGCAAGGGGAATTAAAAAAAGTCATTATGTTTTGATTGTTAGGAGCTGGCATAAATGTATTCCAGTAGAGATAATGCTATAAATGTTGATCATGTTACAAGTTGGCCCACCTACTGTCACTTCAGGAAGCAGAGGTTTAAATATAAAACTACTATTTTTAACTGAGTTAATATTGGAACTAAAGGAGGAGACATTCAGCTGGGGTAAATAGTAGCCTGGTTAATGTAAGTAGCACTATGTTGATTTACAGCAGTGAAGCAACTATCAGAAACAGTAAATCTTTTCCCCACCAAGAGCTTCACAAATGTATTTATAATATTATTTTGATAAGGAAAAGAAAAATCACAACAGAAAGTTGAGATTATTCAAAGGTATCTAGGAAGTCCTGATAAACTTCTATGAGCAAATACATGGAATATAGAGCATGTGTCCTAGCCCAGTAGACTGCTTCAAATCCCTGAGCTAAAATATTCATGTTAAACAACTATGTGTTTTGTTTACAATGAGCAGTATATTCCACACATAATTAAAATAAAGAAAATTGTTATTGGATACCTCTTGATGATAAAAAAGACCCAAACAACCCTCCCCCAAACCTCCAAGGTATTAAATAAAAGAGGCTTTTATACTATAAGCATTCATTTATGTTTTCTTCTTGAAGCTGTAGTTCCTAAAGTACTGTAAGTTAGATTATTAAAAATAAGAGCAAGACCATCAGATTTTATTACTAAATTGGAAACAGGAAAAATAAAAATGTAAAGAATAAAAATGCTCTAATATTTAAAACTCACAGTTTTAAATACCTTAATTTATCTTGATTTATTAAATATTCTAATGTTTGGCATTCTTTTTGGGTGTCTACTCAATAGCACTTGGCCTTTGTAATACAATATAAACAAAATCAGAAAAGGCTAAGTTTAACCCAAGAGGAACCTTACTTCTCCAAAAGTCCAACTAAAGGAGCCAAAGCTGTGTTTTCTTTTTAAATTACTTTCTCTCTCTTTAGCTGAGGTGTTTAAAGACTCCATAATGAAGCATAGCACAGAGTACAGCACAGGAGGACTGAGACTATGGGCTTTAGGGAGATTAATGGCTGCAGAGCGGCTTGCTTTTTGTTACATTAACCTGCCCAGAAAAGCAATTCCCTCCACAGTCCCCATGCCCAATCCCCATAACTGGAGACATATGGCAGTTTTGTGATACAGAGAACACACTGTGGTAGTTTTATTGATACTGGGACTGCTTCTTAGCCAGTATAAGTCTTCTCCACTCAGCTATGAATTGATCCCATTGACTCTTGGCAAAAGCAGAACAGTCATAAAGGTTAATGCTGCCCTTGCAGTCAGATTCCTTCTCTGAATTGCCCTGTGAAGGTGCCTCTCTATACTGACTGCAGGGAGACTGGCTGATTAAATTTCAACCAGAGCTAACTCTTGTGCCTCTGCTGCTTTGGTGGGATCAGTTTTCTCTTTGTCCATGATTCTCAGACATGAGTCTATTGATAGAAAACCACCAGAAGTAGCAACTGGAGTGGTACAAGTTGTGCATGGCCATCACTGCCTTCTCATCTGGTAAAATGTCAAGATGAGCAGAGCCTCTTCCTCCCTCCCTCCCTCCCTCCTTCTTCTGCCTGTCCATTATCTATCTGAGGACAGTAATCATTAAAACATCTCAAAACCCAGATCCCAACATTTCCATGTTGAATTAACATGAATACTCAGAATTGGAAAGCTGTGGTGCATCTTGGAAGGCCCTTGCAGAAGGGGTTTTCAGCTCAGATTTTTGGCTAAAGGCTTGGCCATGTGGCACAACATTGCACACACAAAGATCATTTCATATTTTCTGCTTCCCTCCTCAGATTTCTCTCTTCCAGCCATCAGCTTCTCTGCTAACCTTGAAACTGCAAGGAATTTCATTCTGTGGCTTGTGTTTCCTCCAAAGCAGAATTGCAGGACCTCAGTTACTCCCTAGAAATTATGTCTCCTGGAGTCATTATTCCCTCTTGGCCTCGGACCACTTCCTGCAATTTCAGAGCCACTGAAAACAGCAGTTTCAAATGATCTATTTACCCATGAAGGCTAAGCCAGCCTGGATTCACCAGAGTTCCTTTGATGCATTTCTCTTCTCCTCTCCCTGAACTTTGAAACAGAACTGAAAAGATTCTTTCTCAGACAAGATTTGGCCCATTTTACCAATCTTATCATCCTCTGAATACTGTTTTATTTTCACCTCCAGTTTTCTGCTGCAGACTACTATTTACCAAATCTATCTTTCTTGAAAAAATCTGATGACCTGTAAAAGCTGAAATATTAACTATCAAAACCCTTGGGTATATCCACAAATGATTATGAAAGGCTGGAGGCTCAATGCCAGATGAACAGACGACAGAACCATTTATCATCAACAGGAACAGGCACATTAATTGGCTATGATACCCAGTACCGTCCTTCAGCATTAACAAAACTCTTCTTGATCCTGAATGTACCCCCAGAACATCCTTTATTAAATAAGACAAATAATATCGAGGCCAAGGGTCGCCCTGCTTCATCTGAGAAGGCTCAATTATTTATGAATACTTCCCTGACTCAGGCTTGGTAACCTGACAGGTTACCAAGACTTCCAAAGAGAGCTTTTTGGTCTACTGGCTAAACATTATTTTTCTACACATGTGTCTTCTGTATTAGAACAGAGAAACGAAAACACATTAGTACCGTAAAGCTTCTGGACTGGGGGAAAAAGTTTAAACATTGGAACAGTTTGCTCAGAAAGTCTGTGGAGATTCCATCCTTGGCACTATTCAAAACCTGACTGCACACATCCCTGGGCTCTTGTGGCTGACACTGCTTTGAGCAGTGTGTGTTGGACTAGATGATCTCCAAGGTCCCTTCCAGACTCTGTGATATTCTGTAGTTCTGAGTTCATGAGATGAAGCCACAGAAGTGGATTCCCCGGTTTCTATTCCTGGCTTGTCCATGTACTCACACAAAAGCCAAAATACTCATAATTGGCTACTGCTTCCAGTTGTTTCACCATGAAAAGAGGAATCTAATTTTAGGAGACCCTGATGCCAATTTTCTTGCATGCAGCTGAGCATGTGAAAAAGTAACCAGTGGTGTCTGTTTGGTATGGTACCTGTAGAATTCCCTGAAGTTAAGTGAACTTGTCTGCGAAACAGGAACTACCTGACCCCATCTGGCACAGCTGCTATGCAAATATTTAGTATTATTCCAGGCACACTGTTTGTGTGTCATCTTTGACACCATGGATATACAGAAGCAGTGATACAGTCTGATAACGCTGCATGAGGATAAAAAAATTAAATCATTGATAATTTTACTGGAATACTGACCTCATGTTACAAGTAGTAGAAGCAACATGTTTCTTTCAAGAGTGGCTTTCACCTACTTTTACTTGAGTTGCCAATAAATGGTTCTGTCACCCATGTCATGGAAGAAAGAGCTCAAAAGTAATACTGTAGTGTTTCATGGGACTCAAAAAGGACCCTCTGGGTCAAGTCCACCTTGCCAACACAATTTCTACCTTGTGATCATGTGTTGCTACCTTGCCTGCACTTGATATACATAGATTTTGATGTTATCAACACCCTTCTTTCATATAGCTTGTTAGCTAATTATATGTTCATCCCATCATAAATGACATGTCCCCCATCCTTTTATCACCTTTTGATCTTGACAAGAAGGACAATTGTTTTTTCTTTGTCCCCAAGGGGCTTGGGGAATTTTTCCTCAGAATAATACAGTATTTCCTCCACACTTGGAACAGAGCCTTTTGTTTGCACACAGTACTGGGGAATTTTCTGTGCTGACATCAGTCAGGCTGGCATGCACACTTTATACCTGCGTAGCCAGAGGAACTGGCAGATGGTTGGTGACAAAAGGAGCATCCCATGGAGCTGCAGGGGAACCACCTCAACAGATCCAAGATTTCAGAGCCTGAAAGACACCATGCAACAACCCAACCATAGCACTGCTCAGCATTCAGCCAGAAGCAAGGCAGGTGCTTGAAACGTTTGCCAGGATTTACTCATTCAAAAGTGTTTAGTCTCCAAGATGGAAATAAATCTGGCAAATGGGTGCGAAATGCTCTTATAAAGAGATGTAAGGATAATCATCTGGTGTAGGACAGAATCTACCACCTTGTGTCTGTGACTTTTTGGTAGCTGAAGGACTGACTTATACAAAATTCTCCCTCCCAGGCCTCCAGCAGAAGGAATTGTCCCTTCCAGCAGGACAGCCAGTGAGAATAAGTGGGAGCAATGAGAATGTGTGATGTTGAATGAAGTTTTGGCTCAAAAAGATGTGCTACCAAGCAGGTCTCCTTTCAGCATGGGTCTCCAGGACCAAAGCATCTGCCATTCCAGAGCATTTGGTGGGGATCATTTTACAGGAGAGGGGTGGCTGCTGATGGTTCAGTGCTGCATAAACACTTGAGTTGTAAGCCTGGCTGATGGGACTGGGGAGGAGGAAGTGAAAATTGTTGAGCTCAATATGTTAGACTTGTCAAATTTGGATCAGTTCTGCTCTCTGCTTGACAGCTTCAAATTTCATGTCATCCTACCTCTAGCAGACAAGTGACATACCTGGAGTTCTGTCTCCCATTTGAACTTGTTAAGGAAACGTGTGGGGTTTTTCTGCATTTTTCCTTCCTGACGTTGGTGGTAGAATAAGGAGGAAGCATTTAGGTGTTTGTTTCACATTATTTATTCATTTCTTAAATCCTCTTCCCTGAAAATTTTCCAGTACCCTAGTTCCTGCTCAGAATTTTCCATGCTGCAGCTACAATGTACTGACATGATTCACAGTTCTTGTTAAGCAATGGTAAACCTGTCTCAAATATGTAGAGCATCTTCCTTCTACAGAAGAAATGAACCATAGCAAGATCATTGCAGCTAATCTGTCTTCAGACTCAGGAAGATTCTTCTGCACCTCTGCATTTCAGAAGATGACCTTTATCAGATGTAAAGCCTACAAATATTTTCTGACTGTGTAGGGCAAACTATGGATATAGGATTTGATGTACAAATGCAACAGTCCTTCTCGTATCATACATCAGCCAGTGTAGCACAGATTCAATATCACAGAAAGAAAAGCTTAAAGTAGAGGGAACAAACATAAAAACTAGTTTATAACTTGCCAATAGGGAAGAGGAGACCAACTAAAACAATTTATGGTGAAGGTCCAATGGAATACCACGGAGTTAGTCTCCACAGAGAAATGAAGGGAAGACAGGAACAATACTACCTCTCTAAATGCAAACACTGCTTAGGAGAGGTGGTGCTCCTGTGATCTGCCAACGACAGCAAGAGTTCTTTGCTGGATAAGCAGCTGGGCTTGCTGGTGTAGGAAGCAGTGTGCTGTGCACAATGATGCCCTAGAGCATCAATTTCATGATCAGGAGACCCTGAGACATGCTTCAGTTTTCCCATAATGAGTGGCTTGAGTGCATTCATCAAAACTGAGATTTCGGGGCTCAAAGTTCAAAAAGCTACCAGAGGTGACATCATTTCCCTACTTCCTCCTTCTCTTGTCCCTTCCAAAAACAACCCCACTATATTTTTTTTTCATGCCATTTGACTGAAATCACCTGGGGGTTAATTATCTTTCTGGGATGAAAACCATATGCTATTTCATGTTTTTGCATAAGGTTAAGCTGCATATGATGAAACTGATCAATTAAATCTTGCAGGAAGGGAAGGGAGGGTGAAGCCTGGCCAGGAGTTAGTGTTCTCATTTACTGACAGTGTAATCCAAGGTATCAGATAAATACAAAAATTTGCTTGCTCACAAGGAATAGAAGAAAGTGTTGCCTGTATCACCACAAAATGAAGCTGGGGAACACTGAAGTGGACAATATTAATGTAAAGAAGATGGGGAAAATCACTGCTTATGACTGGCAAGGCTTTTACTATGGAAAGGTCATATTATTTAAAAAACAATTTTTCTGTTGGTTTTGGTTGGTTTTTTTTTTAAACCTTGCAGCTTGTAGACTGCTTTGAACACAACAGATACCATGTTGATGTGCATTCATAAAATCCAGCCTGCTGTGTGGATCTATGCCTGTCATTTCACTTTAGTGCGGGAACAGTCCCCTAAAATGTTAGCCTGGTTTTCCAATCTATCTGGCATGTGAGGTTGGTTCTTATCATTGTGGATGGTCTTCCTTCAAGCTAAAATATGATTTTTTTTGTGCTGGTATGGAAGGGATAAAAGAGAAGAAGAGAAAACAGACATAGAAGTGGCCCATTGAGTCTCATGCTTGTAAAATTCCATGCATACAAAAATTGTCAGTAGAAAGAAGATCTACAGCCACTTGCAAGTTACTGAAGGGAAACAGTGCAACATAAGCTTAGAGCTGTTTATAAGTAAATTCTTCATAACTCCTAAGCCAAAAACTTCATTGCCTGAATAATTTCCTTGTCAAAGAGAAACTTTTTCTTTGCCAGTGAGAAAGAATAACTCCAAGAAGCACTGAAACCCCAGCCCTGCAGAGCTTAGGTTGTACACAGGTTAACATTTCAGTGCAGTTACACTTCCTCAGCAGCTAGCATTTGGAAAGTGTGTTACTGAAAAGAAATAAGCACAAACATACACAGATGTCTACTGTTCTGGATTCAAATAACCCTTGAGAAAGAGTCGTGTATATATATATAGGTGTGCACGTGTGTGGGCATGCA
Organism: Orthonyx spaldingii; assembly: GCA_013397795.1. Classification (NCBI taxonomy): domain Eukaryota; kingdom Metazoa; phylum Chordata; class Aves; order Passeriformes; family Orthonychidae; genus Orthonyx; species Orthonyx spaldingii. Next base: position 946,873 of record VZTJ01001488.1, on the reverse strand, counting down.
TGGGAAAGCAAAGTGAGCTTTATTTTTATTCTGAATCCCACCTAAACAAAGATCCTAATGTTATCCCTTGGAATGAGGTAAGAAATATGATCATTTGGTTCCAAGACCTGCCTGAAACTACAGTTTTTGTAGCCCTGAATGAGCAGCAGCCAAAGTAAAAGAGATCAGATGAACTGCATTTAGAAGTGATGCAGTGAACTGGTACGAGGGGAAAGTGCTTTTAGTGATCAATATGAAAACAGGGGGCTTTCATCTAACCACAGTGAGAATGGCAAAAAGGAATTTGGGCAATATTATATGGGATAAAAGGGTAGATAGCCTCTTATTTCAACCTAAAGACTTAATGATGCTTATTAAAAGGTTGTTACCTGGTTTCACAGAAGAATTATTGCCCTCTACCTCTTTCCTTTGAGTGAATGACCTGACAGGGAAAATCAAGTTTTCTTAAGTCCTTGATCCTTGTTATAGAAATGTTCTTCTCATTTTTCTGTGACTTTTCCAAAAGACCAGCCCATGCAAACCAGCAATACACAATGCAATTCACCAGGCAGCACATTCATATTGCAGTACTTGAGTCATTAGATATTTTGATTTGATTCACACAACAATGGTTTAGACTTGGGTCAATGTTACCAGTAAGTGAGAGCTTTGAAATAGCAAAGTGTTCTTATGCTTAAGAAAATGCATTGGGCCAAATTCAGGTCTGGAGGAGACACGCTGAAGACAATGAACTTCCAGCAGGTGAGCCAGGCTGCACATTTCTGCTGGGGAAATCTTTCCACCTCTGCAGCACTTCATTACTGCTGTCATTTTCTCTATGAATTATTGCTTTCTTGTCAGATTTACCTCCCCTTCCACTTGAAAACAGTCATCTGGGGAATAGGCCAGCAATAAAACAAAACCTCCTGGAGGTTAATGTTGCAACGACAACAACAAAAACAGGAGCTGGTCCACCTCTTCAACTAGGGGGCCAAACCACGTGGTACTGGTTCAGCTACAAGAACTCAATCTGTCTGAATCTGAATATAACAGACAGCACTGCTTTTCTGGCACTGGATAACAACAAAGTGTTTTGAACTCACTAGATTTTTTTAGGCTACTTATGTGCTTCAAGTCTTGTAGTTCTTCAGCAGTGACTAGAAAAGACAATTCAGATGAACCCATGTGTCATAAAAAAAACCCTATTAATTAGGTTTTCATTTAATGTTAGGAAGTTCCATATGGCATTTGACTATGAGTATACAAAGTGCTGGCATTTCTACAATTCTACAGTAAAGAGACATGGGGCAGTGATATGCCCTGGGAGACAGGAAACCAGAGCACCAAACTGCCTTTCTTCTTATCAGAAGAACCCATCCAACTGCATAAACTGGCCTTTTCTGGTGAAAGAACTATCTTCTCACTTTTTGTTGAACAAACTATAGTTCAGCTAGAGTTATCTAAAATTAAATCAACTGGGCCAAATCTATGAAAAGCCATATTGCTCCTGTATTCCACCTGAAGATGCTTGTCTTACATGCGAAATGTAAGTTTGGAGTTAAGTCTAACCAGCACCCAGAGGGAGCCTAGATGTAGATTCATGGAATTATTTAGGTGGAAAAAGAGCTCCAGGATCATCGAGTGCAAAATACCTTTCAAATTGCAAAATGGAGGAAATGTGTTTAAGTTAAATATTTTGAGACATGTAGAATGTGTGAGAACATTTCTTTAGAAATTATCATGGCATGGAATCAAGCCATAATCGAATGAAATCAAAGAACCTTTCCTCTGTTGCCTTCCTTGAATAGTCATTTATGAACCAGAAAGCAAATGCACAAAAAAATCTTAAATCACAACCAATCACACCAGCAAAACTTTGACACTCCTTCACACTACTAAGTGGCTTAAAAGCCTGAACGACTGCAACAGGAGATCAAATCCAACTTTACTGGAACAAATTGTGCTTTGAATTATGTTGGTGCAGTGCCACAGAAGTCAATGGGATATGACCTTCACAGCTAATGAAAGAGGTCCACTAAATTTGTCCTAGTCAGCTTGGCTGCAGAACCTCTTTGCACATTCCATGCACAGCCTCTTGTTCCCTCTCTTAGAATAAGTAAAAGATTTTCAGTTAAAATATAAGCTAATGAATTTCAGAAACACCTTTTTTACAGTAAATCTTCCAATAAATAATGACAGTACAATGGAAACTACAGACCAGATTTACATGAAGACTGACAGAATTTGATGAATTTGACTCATTGCAGTCTATAACTTACTTGTGAGGGGAAGAGGAGGGGCAAATACTGATCTCTCCTCCCTGGTGACCAGTGACATGACCTGAGAGAATGGCTTGAAGTTGTGTCAGCAGAGGTGTAGGTTGCATATCAGATACAGGTTCTTCACCCAGAGGATAGTTGGGCACTGGAACAGGCTTCCCAGGGAAGTAGTCACAGCACCAAGCCTGACAGAGTTCAAGAAGTGTTTGGATAATGCTGTAAGGCACATGCCGTGACTCTTGAGGATGGTGCTGTGTAGGGCCAGGAGCTGGACTCAATGATCCCTGTGGGTCCCTTCCAACTCAGCTTATGCTGTGATTCTGTGAATCAAACTCCTTTCATTATGAGACCTCTTTGTAAAGGAGCAGATTTACTACAAGGCATAGGAAGTTGGCCAGCATTTCACAGCACTGCCCAGTGCACCCTAGTTACTGTTTGTGTGACTGCAAGAGCAATCGTGGAGCAGATCCTCGTTCTTTGCCTCCTTCCCTTCCAGATCAGATCTGACACCCTGTATATGGTAATGGGGTAAAGAAATTCCTGAGATGCTTACACCTAAAATTTATGATGTGGCAGATATTCACCCGATGAGCCTCTCAAATACACATTTGAGAAATGCCTACAGAAATGAGTTTATTTATTCTTTAAGAAACTGATTCAGTTGACAAAGCAAAGAAGGGAGGCAGTGAAAACAATAAGAAAATAATAACTATCATTACCCATAAATATTAAAGCCGATTAAGAGATTATGAGATAAAAAAGCAAAATAATATTCCATAGTTTAAGGTTCTAATAGCATTAAGGTTCTATTTCCTGTCAACTAATTTTAAGTTAATTGCCATTAATTTTTCATAGCTAAATAGCAAAAGAAATGAGATTCCTCTATTATTTGCCATACACTCTAGTTGTGAAGGGAGTCCAATGTGAATGGAATGTGGTGAACAAGTCTCATCACAAGATAAATGAAATTATGGTTAGAAAAGACTTACTAATCCATACCCTTGCCACTGCAATTTCCTCCCTTCTACAGAGCAACTGATGAAGTCTCCTACTCAAAAGGTTTAGAAGTGACTCAGTGATTTAGAATTTTCTTTTGTTAATTGACTAAATTATTTTTTTAGTGAAACCTCTTAGCAAGTAGTCTTTAAGTACTTTATGCTATACCTCACTACACAATCAGAAATACATTATGCATTAGAAAGGCATTTGAGCTCAGTGAAAGTGACAGAGATGATAATTTCTTTTCAATGCAAATAGCTCACTGCTTCCTTCCAATTTTTAACATTGATGTTGTTTTGTTCAGTAAATGCCACCTTCTTGTGATATCCAACTTAGGCATGTTCAATACTTTTCTCATTGTGTATTTATAGAATTTTGCTGTATGAAAGACCTACACAGGAAAGCAGTCTAAATCAGCCATTTCTACCCTGATCTTGATGTCTCAAGAAATCATGAAGTCCTAGAATAGTTTGGGTTGGAAGGAACCATAAAGATCAACTAGTTCCAACCCGCCTGCCACCTTGCACTACTTTCCACTAGACCAGGTTCCTCAAAGCCCCATTCAACCTGGCCTGCACTATGAGTTCTGGTATTCACAAAGCATTTTGCATATTAAAACACTTTTTTTTTGGAAGACAGTATCACCACTGTGTTATCAGCAATATAACAGGGCACCAGTGAAAAATCCTGTACAATGGCTGGTTGAATGTAACTTACTCTGCTGAACAGAAGACTGTATACGTGTAGCCCATCAGCTAAAAGGCTGAAGTCAATTCAAAAACCTCTATGTTGAACCACCAGTAGAAGGTGGCAGAAAATCACAAGGTGTTAATGTTAATGTTTATTCCCCAGAGATGTTCAGAAAAATAACTTCATACAAAGTCATAATTATATGTGTAATACAACCAGCAATAAACTGGTGACAATTGCAGGATATCTCAGGTCATCAGATGCACAAAATGCACAATTTGAAAACACAGGGTACTGTATTTAATTTATTTTAATTTTAATTTTAAAAAGGTATTTGTGCAAATGCCAGAACAAATTAAGTTCTGATTTACTTTTTCTGCTGACATCTCCTTCTATTAGTGTAAATGTCTTCCACCATGTACCTGAGAAAATTCTTAAAGTCACATTGCAGCAGGAGTTTCTTCCTGTTTTGAAGCTCAAATTTTCTTTTGTTTAACATAATTCCATCATGTCTGTCTTTGTCACCTTGGGATAAGAGAAACAATCTTTTCGCTTTATCCTCTGAGAGCATGACTTTCTGTTTCCTACCAAGTCAGGTTGTCCAGCCCCTTAATGATTTTTGCTGCTGTTCTCGGAATTCCCTTCAATTTGTCAACATCCATCACTATATTCAACGTGCAATCTCATCACTGCTGTACAGCAAGAAAATCACCTCCCTATGGACAAAGGAATGACGACTCTGCATGTACAGACCGAAGTCACAACATCCCTTTTTGTCATCCTCTGGCATTGCAGCATGTGGATATATCATTTGCTGTCTGCTAAAACCCCAAGGTCTCCTTTGACATTTCTGCTTTCCAGGTATCTTTGTCTGACTTAATAACTGTGGTTTAGATTATTTCCCTCTCAGATTTATTAGCCTACATTTTTCTAGGTCAGATGTCATTCTCTCACTTGAAGCACATATTTATGTCATGTCCCATTCTCCTTGCACTATTTCCTAATAATTAAACATGGTTTGTTATTTTGAGGCAGACACTGGAAGATCCTTATTAAGATTTGGATAGGATTTGATCAGAGTATTTCAGTCCTTTTACCCTTTTATGTCTTGCACTGATTCAGTTGGGTGCTACACCCATGTTCACTGTTGGGACACTAATTTTTTTGTCAGTGTGACTGACTGTAGAGTGCCAAAAGGCAGCCCTCTCTCTTATTTTTGCATGTTATCCAGAAAGAAAAATGCAACCATCCTATTAACTGCACACAATTCACTCCTGAATAAGCCTAAGCTCTTCCACTGTCAAAGGAATCAAAAAATGGACATGTTCAGGTTACAACTAGTCTCATCCCAAAATATGAATCAAAATCAAGTTTGACAAGCTACACCCTGGAAATGTTTGTTTCATTTCAATGGACATGGAGCGAGTCTAGTAGACCTGGCTGTAGATACGTGAACAGCAGCAGACAACTGCAGATCATTGTAGACATCTTTGACTGGCTTCATGATTTACTCTTTCATTTTTTTCTATCTACTAAAATATAAAAGCATGAAAACTTCTTGAGATTTAGTTCCTGGTTTTTCACATCATAAATTTTTTCATCTGTGTAACTTAGGAGCATTTTTGATGATCCATGTTTAACAGTGAGTTTTACCAAGCAGATTTCTAAGCATTAAGTAGTACTTGAGTACTATATTGTTTATCCAGTTTTTGAATAACTGCTCTAAGGAATTTTTTTTTTTTTTCATTTCAAGACCTGCGACAGATGCCTACTGATGTCTTTCATCCTTTGTAATTTAATCTGAAGTATTCCACTTTCTGCTATTCATTATCAAATTGTATCTCAGTGCCATTATAAATATAATATTCATTATTTCAGTGTATAGTGGCAATATAAAAAAATAAATGAAGCAGCACAAAAAACAAACCACCCCTCTCATATATTTACTGCCTTAAAAACTAATGTAGGATGTATTTCGCTCACTAGTATACAGAAGAGTCTTCAAGTGTTTCTTGCATCATTTCACTAGAAAAAGTTCAGATAGTTTACCACAACTATAACTGTAGCAGCCAACAGTTCCACAAATTTTTGACTTCATTAATCTATCACAAACTGAAGAGCTGAAGTTGAAATTCTGATTATAACCTGGCTTCTCAAGCTCTGCCATGACATAGTCCCTGAATCCCATTAAATCTACCAAATATGAAGATACTTGCCCCCCATATGATACCTTACATTAAGTTTATTTCAACAAGGGAAATCTCTTTAAGTTTTATTATAGGAATAACTCTGAATTTTACTGTTTGTTTAACAACATGGAACATTCCATAAAGATCTGAAACCTTAATTACACTCCTCTACTTAATCCTCCACGGAATTCATTGGACTAGCATATTAAACACTTTTTTTTCCTGTTCCTAGAAGGGGTCCTCTGTTATTCACTGCCATATCCCCCACTTTCTAGAATTAGTCAAATCCAATGTATTAAGTAGCTTTATAAGCCAGTGGGCTCCTGTTTTCTCACTAGTCTCACAAATTTATGTTTATGATGTAAACTGCATATCTTTTTAACACCTAAAATGTTTTTGTAGGAAACAAAAACAGTTATTTGTTACAGTGATAGTAACAAGTAACTTATTAATATGTGGTGCTAAAATGAACAATGACTATGCAGTAACAATGCCATATTCAGCAGGTTTATTCCCTCCTCTTTCACCATGTTCCTATTGATTTCAGTGATAATCTTTACCATAAAGCTGTCTTTGCAGTTCCAACATGGATGCAAGGAAAACTCTATTCCTGTATGTACCTCCTCAAACTAACTCTTTATTATGCTTCAAGTTTATTATACACCAATCTGCAGTATGGGGGTTAAATACCTATCAATGAGTACATCATTTCAAAAGGAAATTAATCAGGGGGAAAAAATATTCTTTTAAAGCATAGCTCATTCAGAAATGTTGGGAAAATCCTTTTGAGTGTGAGACACCTTGTCATGTTTGAAAAAAAAACCAACCCTGATATAGACCACTGTATGAGTCTATGGTAGAGTGACTTTCAAAATGAAGGGTACAGAACTAAGTGAAAGCAGCAATGTCCATTTTGTGTACTTAATTGTAACTACAAATCCATTTCAATGACAGACCATGGCATCCAGATGCAGGTCAGCACATCTCCTTTAATTAATTAACAATACAAATACTGTTAGTACCTTAGGAACAGTGATTTTATTACTGGAAGTTACCACTTGGTACGAAACTAAGAGTTTAAAATATTCTGTGTGAGACTAATCCCAGAATATCAGCATTAATGGTGTATTTTGGACGGTGTGGGCAGTCATAGAATAGAATCATAGAATTATTAAGGTTGGAAAAGATCTTTAAGCTCATCAAGTCTGGCCATCATCTTAGCACCACTGCCATGTACACCACTGAGTCATGTCCCAAGTGCCATATCCATGTCTTTTTTGAACAGGAAGGAGGGTGTCTCCATAGAATGTGGATGTTCTATGAAATACTTTTTCCTAATATCCCATCTAAACTTCTCCTGGCACAGCCTGAGGCCATCTCCTCTTGTCCTGTCATTTGTTACCAGGGAGAGAAGAATGACACTCCCCTGTCTACATCTTCCTTTCAGGCAGTTGTAGGGAGTGAGAAGGTTCCCCCTGAGTCTCCTTTTCTCCAGGCTAAACACCCCCAACTCCCTCAGCCACTCCTCATCAGACCTGTGCTCCAGACCCTTCCCCAGCTCCATTGGCCTTCTCTGGACAGGCTCCAGCCCCTCAATGTCTTTCTTATACTGACAGGCCCAAAACTGAACACAGGATTTGAGGTGTGACCTCACCAGTGCCCAGTACAGGGGGACAATCCCTGCCCTGGTCCCACTGGCTACACTATTGCTGATCCAGGCCAGGTGCCACTGAGCTTCTTGGCCACCTGGGCACTCGTCTGGTTCATGCTCAGACCAGTCAGACATCCAAAAGAGAATTTTGTTAAAGGGACAACTTTTTCCAAACTTTGGCTTTTTTGCAAGGATCCATAATCACTGGAGAGCAAAATAAAGCCTGTCATGTCACCCAGGACTAAGAAAAGACTGGATCCATTAAAAGCATGCACACCAGGGAATGCGTTCATAACCTGCTCTTTTGTGCTCTTAAACTCCAAACATCATGAGCATGACATGTGAGATACCAGGAACAGGCTCCCCAGGGAAGTGGCGGAATCACCGTCCCTGAAAGTGTTCATAAAACTGAGAAGATATGGCACTTGGCATTATAGTTTAATGGGGACAGTGGTATTTTATCAAAGGCTGGATTTGGCCATGTTGGAGACCTTTTCCAACCTTAATGATTCTATGGTTCTGCCTCATCCCACAGAAAAATGTAACTTGGATTAAATTTCCAATACAAGAAGTTAACAGTTTTCAAGTGACTGCTTCAGAATAAAACATAAAATATGGGAATGTTTCAGTGCTTTTAAAATTAGAATAATTAAACTAACTAGTGCAGTTAATGTACTTTCCCATTCCTGGAAGTGTTCAAGGCCAGGTTGCACAGGTCTATTTTAATGGAAGGTGTCCCTGACCGTAACAGGGGAGTTGTAACAAGATGATCTTTAAGGTCCGTTTTAACACAAACCATTCTGTAGTTCTATGATTCTACTTGAATTCTTTTATCGGACAGCAAGACACGCTCACAAGTTGTAGATTCTTTTTAAAAAATGTATGTATCTGTAGACAATATTTTGTTTCAAGTACAAAATCTAAATACAATTGGTCTTGCATAGTCAAGATTAGCAAAAATTCTAGAAGACTAAAGACTAGAAGCCTGCAGTAATCTTCATTAGTTGTTCTAGGAAGCTTTGAAACCATCCTTAACTTGGATTAATTTGGATCTTAACTAGTATTGCCTCTCCAAATACTATAAAAAACATTATTCTTCCAAGCAGTGGTTTCTCAGCTTTTAGATGATGAGTAGACAAAAAATAATTCATTTTCCCTAAAGTAGGTGGAAAAGCATAGGTAGCACAGAACATAAAAGTATGGGACAATAAATAAAGAATACTTTAACCAGTTCAAACTGGAAAGGAAAGCATAAAAACAGTTTTTTCTTCTGTTTGGATTCTTCCACCTTGCATGCTAAAAATAGTATTGGATCAAATCTGCATTTTCTTTTCCAAATCCATTTTATAAAAATAAGCAATTTTTCAATATTTATTGCAAACTTTCTATGGCTTTTCTTCAGGCAAACCAAAAATGAAAAAAAAAAAAAAAATTAATCCAGCAACACAGATTTTTGCAGTTGAAAAAAAAGTGATGCCCAACAATAAAGCAAATAATATCAATAATTGTTTTAGGAGACATGATGAAGCAGGCTTGCAAGTGGGTGTCTGTTGCCATTTCAAAACCACAAAAAGTAGGCTGCCAATAGTGGTGAGAGGAAACAAATACACATACAACTTCTCGGCACTGAATAGTAACTGGTATTTATTGCATTTAAGCTCATTTTATCTGACTTTTCATTTAATTGCACTTTGCTTCTCATAGAGTGCATTATATTAAATATTTACTATCTTGGTTAGGATGTCAAGGCACACTTTACTGTCTTTTTAGATTACTGAACAGTAGTTCATGTAGGAATTATTTAGGGTTGCTGAAGGTGGAGAATTAAATGTGATGGGGTAAAATTAGAAAAGGAAAAAGTATAGGCAGTTAAAGAAGTCATATCCAGAAAACTGCAAGCCATTTCTCAGAGAAGAATAGACATTTCCTTTCTTCAGATTTTTCCAAACAGACTAAAGGACTGACAACAGCTGTTCAATAATAAATGGTCCTGCACAGAAAGAATAAATCACAGTCTTTGTTGATAGCACAACGGTCTCTTGCTGTAAGCAGTAGTCTGGGATTCAGAAGCTGTTTTCCCAGCTCTGCCACTGACTTCCTTTGTAATCTTTTTTGGATCACCTCAACAATTTCACTTTCTCTTGAGCCTCTTGCAGTCTTAAATCTCTCCAAGTGAGGTCTAACTCTAACTGGGCCTTGTCATACCTGCAATGCATTGCTATTGTCACTTGCTACAATGCAAATAATAAAGAAATGTTGTATTTTCTAGTAATGCTCACACTCTTCATTTTATACCACATTCTATTAGCTTCCCCTTCCCCCCCCCCCTCCCCCAATTGTGGCAGGATCTAAAAGAACCCAATCGCTTACTTGAAAACTCACAAACTTATACCCCTGGAAAACTTGATGTTAAAAAACTTTACAATCTACAAGTGAGATCACAGCTCTCAGAAACCTCTCCATAATTTCTTTTATTCTAGTCCTTCATCAGCTATCAGCACCCACCATCTGAAGAGGTCCTCCACTTAATACCTTTTTCTCATGACAGGAACAGACATGACTTCCTCAGAGATGGATGTTCTTGTGATGTTAGTCACTGGGCTGCTTCTATACTTGAGAATTGGGGAACCATCTCCAGAAAATGTTTTTCTTTCTCTCTATTAATGATACCAAGATGTTTAGATGATTCCTCTAGGAGTGACTATACTGGGTTGGGCCAGCGACTCATCAACTCAAGTGACCAATGTGGACTTCTGTGAAACTGTTCAAGAACAGATAAGCATATTAAGAGCTGAATGTTCTTCCAGAGCCCAATATATTGTGACTCAGGAAAGTCTCCAGTCAGAGATAGAGATGCTGTGATTAATTGCTTTCAAAGGATGTTTCTCCATGAAGTTGTTTGAAACATGCACAACCAGCTAGACAAGTAATCTGCAGATGTCTATAGTTACTAAAGAAGCAGCTTGTGTTTTATTGCTATTATACAGCAATTTTTATTTTGACTTCTGGTGGTGGTGTATTGTCTCCTCTTTTTTTTCTGTAGGAGAAGAAAGCCATGATGCTACAATAACTGTCAGCCTGGACTCTGTTCAGGAGACTGGGGTATCTACTTGGGAGAGACTGAATCAAGTGGTCAGATTACTTGCAGGGAAAGCAGAGCAACTGAGAATCATAGCCCAGAGATGTTGTGGATGTCCCATCCCTGGAAGTGTTCAAGGCCAGGTTGGATGGGGCTTTGAACAACCTGGTCTAGTGGAAGGTGTCCCTGTCCATAGCAGGGGATTGGAACTAGATGATCTTTAAGGTCCCTTCCAATACAAAATATTCTATCATTCTTTGAAAATTTAAGGCTGGAGGAGGAATTGAGGGATAAGGGGAATGAAAACAGTTCCTTTCTACCCAGCAAACAAGCATACTTTTCAGGTGGGGCTTGGAGCCAGGACTCTGTTTCAAGTGCACCTCTGAACTTGGCCACCACACTTCCCAGGAGATTGATCGCATTAAACTACTCCTCGTATTTTATTGAGAATTGATAGCTTGTTCTGCTGATCTATAAACTCCCATTCTATGCAGTAGCTGTCTTTTAAATCATGGGCTGGAGTTTTTCCCAATTTTCAACCTCTAAAATCTATCCAGTTGTAATATAACTACTATTTTCTCTCACACTTCCTTACAATAGGACTGTTTTATGCTTCTTTATTTTGCTGCTGTGGGTTTTGTTTTGATCACAATGGATCACTGGCACAGCATGAGTAATATCTTCAAAACAGCAACCACAATCCCATCTATCATCACAAAACTTCTTGGAAAACAGCAGTACACCTCTTCTGTCCTTCTGTGAACTTTTGGACCAATCCTCATCGTATTTTCCCCCAAATTCAGCCTTACTTTTCCTCTGATCATAGAAAAAAACCAATAGGAAAGCCTTCCTGGAATAATGAGAGCAAGGTTGGATTCTTAGTCACAAGAACACTCAAAATTTCACAACTGTCATTTTCTCACATGCATTTCCTATTGCTACTCTGGGAGAAGAGAGATAAAATGCAATTTCCTTTAAGGAACTTCTTTTTTTCCTGTATTATTTCACATTGAGTTCAATATAAATCAATAGAAAATATATCCTTATGTTTACAGCAGAAGATGAGCTCTCCATTGTACCCTCCAGTCTCACTTGTTTTCTCATTTGTATATAGAATCACAGAATCATTAGGGTTGGAAAAGACCTCCAAGATGTCCAACTTTCAACAAATACCCTGTACCAACTAAAGCATATCATGAAGGTTAAAGCTGATCTTGCAGTCTTGTTGATTTAGAATCCCTTTGGCCAAATTCATGCTTGATGGGATGGACTCTGAGGAGTGCATGGAGAGGGTCTTAGTGTTGAAGCCCAAGAATATCTGCTGCTGAGTACTCCTGGGGGAAGATGGTGATAGCAGTGAGAGGATAAGTCATACTGTGGAGACTAAAAGATTATAATAGATGGGAGTAGTGAGGAGGAAAAAAGTCAGAT
>VZTJ01001488.1:900876-932772 GCA_013397795.1 Orthonyx spaldingii | reverse complement strand
CCCCCATTTTGGTAATAATGAAGAGCTGCTGCACCTCTTAAAGCTTGAAAACACAACTGTGCTGTTGAAAGCCACTATAATGAGATCTCTGTTTGAGAGTCAGGTCTCATCAAATAATAGACCTTCCCTGTTTGTGTTTAAGGATGGGTAAACAACGTCAAAGTGAAACCTAACCAGAAGAAATTGCATGAGCTTCTTACATTTGTGCAGCTGTTTTGTTCCACTGCTATTTAGAGCTTTACTGGTCTGTGGCTGGACTGAGGTCTGACACAAAGCCACTACTTATTTATGAAGAAAGGTGACTATTTACCCTGCTGACAAGTCAGACACTAGAGAGAAACTGAAAACGGCAAGAGCATTATGCCCTGTGGACAATATAATCACCCTTGAAAGACTGGATGCATGGTGGCATTATGGTTTCTCATCCACTCCATCCCATACTCCCTGAATAGCAAATGCCTGTGTGTAAAAGGGATAGAACAGTGAAAGAATCATTACTGGGAAAACTGGTACTCTGGGCAGAATGAGAAATAGCCTTTTATAGTCAAGCATGAGGGGATAAATTTGCATTGAGAAATCCCAGGAACAGAGTGGTGCCAGCATTCAATTGGAATTGACTGAGCATCTTCCAGGTGAGGAGTCCTATAATAGTTTATGACTCACTAGAGGAGATTCACTGATGTTGGAAGGGCATGGTTTAGTGGTGGATTTAATAGTGCTGGATTACCAGTTGGATTCGATGATCTCTGCATCTTTTCCAACCTAAGTGATTCTACGATTTTGTATATGTTGGTACACAAACATTCTGTTCCGTCCCCTGAAAACGTTCCAGCCTGCACAATCTACATCAGCTGAGCAGGAAAATCATAACAAACTCACAAGCTGTGGAGATCTTCCATCCTAGGGATGAGGTTAACGTTCTCCAGAGGCTTTCCATGCATTTGAAGACCTTTCCAGGTGGTTCCACATGATTTCCCAAAATGAGTAACTCAACATCCAGCTAAAGCTTAGTACTGGAAGATGTTGGGGGACAGATTCCTCTCACCCTGAGTTTGAAAACTTAACTGACCTGCTAAATTAAAAGCATTATTCTTTTGTGGAATGGAAATAATTTATTGATGGATAAAGGTGCTTCTGCTCACTAGCTAAAAAGGCAGTCTAGAACAACTAAACTTTTAACATAATTGCCACAGGTACAATGCAAAAATTAAACAGAAGGAAATGTGATTATTCCTCTTGCAAGACAGGATTTCCTCTATGATTTCAGCCACTGAATGTACTTCTGAAACTCTCGTATGTTTAGTACCCCCACCTGATCTACTTCATGCCATAATCTTGAAATCAGAAAAGCAGACACAAAATATTACTTTTTAAAAAGTGAAAATACTCAGGATTAAAAATGAACTGAATATTCAGATTAATAATTTCCCAATTCCACAAGAGCCATATGATCTCAGGGAGAAGATATCAGTGCTGATGACGTTTTGTCGACAGTGGCCCAGGAATTCTTTGTGAGTGAAAAACTGACTTTTGTCTTTTCCATTTTTATTAATAAATGATGATTCAAATAAATAGCTGACAGGGTTTTATCTAAATTACAGATCTCTATTAAAATATATATGAAAAAATGATACTTAAAACTTTGAGAGTTTTCTGTGGTAGGTGTTGCAGAGAGACTGGCTACAGGGGAACCTGCAAGAGAAAGAATTATGCAAGTTGCACAGGAATGGGGATAAACAACCAATCTACTTAGAGACACAATTCCAGTAGTAGTAGTTGTTTGCAGTTATGAATGTACAATCCTATCTTTATATTCCACATGTGGGTATAAATTGTCAGCCTTGTTCTGCACTTACCCATATGTCATACCTGTGAAATATTTTATTATATAAACAAAACCATGTTTCACTTTCTATGGGCCAGTATTTCCATGCAGATCTGACATCAAAAGGGGTGCTGTGCTACACTGTTATTACATTGGCTATCAAGAAGCTCAACCAGTACCTTTCAGCATGCAGAACTGGGAGACAGGCCCTTCCACTCTAATCTTGAGATAAAGTGCAAAGCACACAGTCTTTCTCCCCATTTCCTTGCTATTAAATGAGGGAACCAGCTGTTTCTTCCACAGGGTGGTGAATGTTTGTAAAGTTTTCAAACAAGTACATAAAATTATTCATTAAGAACATAAATATTAATGATTTGATTCAACATAGCAGCAATCTGTCTTTTCTTAAGCATTAGACTATTCTCCATCACCACAGCATCTGAAAAAGAACTAAACCATATAATATTTCATGAGCGATTGAGAGCAATAGAAAAGTTCTGGGACTTCTTGGTGCTGCTATGGCTTTTCTCTGGTAATAATTCTTAGGTTTTAGAAAGGAGAGTTTTCCATTTTTGCTCCTGCTTTGATTTGTGGTTTTGATGGTTGATTGATTTTTCTGTGTAACTGATTTTATTTTGCTGTTATTTGATTTACTGAAGTCAGTGAAGTGAGGGGTAGAGGCCTTGTCTGTGTTCTGAGCAAACTTCACGTTATGTTGGAAGGATTTTTTTTGAGAATGTGCCCTAGACATTTATAACACCCATGCAACTGTAGTTTTCCATCAGTCAAGACTCTGCATTGGTATGATGGAGAAATTGTTACAGTTATCAATAGCAGTGCAAAACCAAAGGATGGAGATGTTACTTGTCAAATAAATTAGATGGAACAGACTGCAGAGCATTCCACCAGGAACAAGGCCGCAAAACAGGTGTAAAATAGGGTTGAATCTAACCCCTGTTTGTTCCTTTGTGCGATGTTAACTATCCTCTGAGGCTGGGAAGATACACCCAAGGCTTTGCCATATCTGTAGTGATGGAGAAGAGTGACATGTGATCTTACCACACTTGTGAGGACTCACTCCAAGGATGATGTTCTCACAGGGGATGGGCTAAATTCAGCTTCACCTACAGAGGTAATTTAAATACACAAAAACCATTCACAAGCACTGAGGCCAACTGGCACAGAGCAGTGAGTGTCTAAGCCAGCAACCTTTCTTAGTCTCCAAAACAACACAGATGCATAAAAAGAGACTGGTGGGAATGAACTCTGTTTTTTTTTCTAGTTCCTGATCCAGACTGAAGTATTACTTGGGAGACCACCAGTTGACACAGGCAAACACTGTATCACAGATGCTTCTGATAGTGCAACAGCAGAAATTTCTGTACTGTGGTGCCTAGGACTGTTCCCAGACACTGTTTAATTTACTTTTTGGATATAGTCTTCATATTCTCATCTGTGAGATGAGTTCTAACATCCTATGTAGAGGGAAAATTATTCAGTATATGCCCTGACTATGCCAGTGCAGGAAGGCCTGGGAATACTGAAGTAGTTGCCAAACAGTAATGCACAATTTTTTAATTATTCAGAACCACTCTGCCATTGTCACAGAGCAAAGACAAGGGCTTGGCAGAGAAAAATGAGATTAAAACCACAACACCACCAGCAAAACCAAGAGGGAATTTGGAATCACCAGGTGTTTCTTTCCAGATGTTGTCTCTGATGATGCTGTTGAGTGGTTTTAACTCTTGAACCAGAGGATAAATGTGAAAGCTAGTGTTCCGTACGCATGATCATCTGCACGTTTTTAGTACAAACAGCACAATTCAAGCAGAGGAGGTTAATGATTTCCCACACAATGTAATCTAGTTTATAGATCTGTATAAATGTTTTATGGCAACACTTGATTATGTGATGTCCCAAATGATTTATCAAAGAAGCTGATGTAAAAGACCAGCAAGAAATGCTGGGGAATTAACTATCTCATCCTTTCTGGGGAACAAACAAATACTCAGAGCCCTCAGGAAACTCGAAACCCGTCTGGTGCAGAGAAAAGGTTGTAATTTGTTTGCATTTGATGACTCTCCTTAGTTGCAGGTAGTAGTGATAAATTCACAATTTGTGACAAGTAAAAAGAGGAGCAGGAAATGTGCAGTGCACATTAAAGTTGTTTAATCACCTACAGAATACAGTGTCTGCAAAGCAGGTTTTCCTCACTGTGTTTTACTGCTTAAACTGACAGGAAAAAAAGATGAAAAGCAGGTTGCATAGTGGACTTTAAAATGCTGAAAATGCAAAATACCAGGAATAGAATGGTAAATAAAAAAATGCAGATTATCTGGGAGAAGTGTATCATTCAACTTCCATTTTTCTGATATCAACAGTATCTGTCCAGAGAAGGGCAATAAAGTTTGTGAAGAGTCTGAAGCATATGTCTTATGAGGAGTGGCTGCGTGAGCTAAGGGTGTCTAGTCTGGGGAAAAGGAGGCTTACGAGAGACTTATCAATCTCTACAACTACCTGGAAGGAGGCTGTAGTCTGGTGGGGGTCAGTCTCCTCTCCCAGGCAATCAGCGATGGGACAAGGGGAAAGGCATCAAGTTGTGTCAGAGAAAGTTCTTGTTGGATATTAGGAAACATTTCTTTTTTGAAAGAGTGGCTAAGTATTGAAAGAGACTCCCCAGGAAGTGGTGGAATCACCATCCCTGGAAGTGTTAAGAAAGAGTAGACGTGGCACTTTGCAAGATGGTTTCATGGGCATGGTGGTATTCGGTCAAAGGTTGGATTTGAAGATCTCAGAGGTCTTTTTCAACCTTGAAGATTCTATGATTACAGAAGTCCAGTAATAAGGGCTACCCCCCTACCCAGGTTATCAAAACACAACGTGCATCTGTAGTACTTTCTGTGTGAGCTGCATCTGTGAGTGACGAGCTCATCTAACCTCCTAATGAACTTCTACAGAGAAAATCACATGTCGAAGATGGTCTGGGGATCAGGATGATGCTCTTTTAAGTACTTGAACAACTCCATGATGATCCCCTGATCTGTTTATTTTCCGCATGCTTGGATAAGACAGACAAGTCACAAACTCACCGTGGATTTTAAGCACTTATATGAAGCATCTGAATGAGAAGTGCAGAGGTCCAGGTAACTCCAGGGAGAAATAGAGCTCATATGGTAATGAAAGCTCATTTTTTTAACCTTTGATATTCATGAAACTGGCTTTTACAGTTTTATTTTATGCATAAACAAAGGTAATCTTAGTTTTCTTCTAAACAATGAGCTCTAAGTACCTAGAATAAACAAACAGCTTATGATTGTTCCTGAGGAAAATTTCTATTCTGACAGTGCATGTGCTGGCTGAATTCTTTTACTGGTCTAAGAAAGTCACTGTTAAAAGGATGGTATATTCTCCCCTGGCCAATTCCATAATTCCAATGCATAGTCTCAGGAATATCTGCCATTGAAGAAGGAAATGAATGAGCACAAAAGAAACAGAGTAATGTCTGGGATCTGACCTTTTATGTCAAACATTATTATAAGTGAATAAGTGGGAATAGATGTAATATTCCTAGAAGAATCAAAAATGGTTTTTGGCAAAGGATTTGCAAACAAGGCTGAAAACCTGACTGTTGTGCAATGCAACTGAGCTACAAGTCTCATTAGTTTATTTCTCAGAGGCATTGCAAGATGAAGATCTATTTCTGACTTAAAAAGCCAAAGGTGGCATATGTACTGGTATGTCACTGAACACAATTCTGGTGCATACAGTTCTCACTGAACAGAGAGGATTTTATCTAAGTCAGCAAAAATACATTGAGATAGTAGCTTTGTAGATTAGGTCATCAGAAAGAGTTACTCTGGATAAATTAAAGAGTGCCAAAAGTATGAGCATTCACCTGTGATTGTTCCCACTGTAAAATTCCTGATATGTTCCCTGGCAGAGTTTTGATCCAGCATTTAAAAATTATTTTGGAGAATATTTAGTTTGTATGGGCAAGAGAACATCTTAAGAGGGTGTGTGCAAATGTTCAACTCTGTCTGAAGGAAAAGAGCATTTAGAGATAAACTCTTAAATTTTACAAGTTATCTGAAGTAATATGTCCTTTGGTTTAAGCAACATGAGAGAAAAATTAAAAACAAATCAGACTTCAAGAGGAAGTGCTGTGGTCATTATTAATGCCTGAGAGATAAAGAAAGGGACTTTCACTGGAATGCGGCCAACATCATAAATTGTAGGACAAGAACAGAAGAAAAGCAAAGGATGGCACAATCCACAATAATTTGCAAAGTTAAACTTTTAAATGTTCAGCATTAAGAAAATGAAGCCCACCCAAGCTGTTACTTGTGCGAAGTAGGAGACAATGTTTGACATCAGTCTTTCTTGGCTCTTGACTTCTATCAAGTAGTTCATATGGACAACAGAGTCCCAGCGGCTGAGGTCTGTAGGAATCACAGAATGGTTTGGGTTGGAAGGGACCTTAAAACCTCACCTAGTCCAACCCCCCTGCTATGGGCAGGGACACCTTCCACCAGAACAGGTTGCTCAAAGCTCCATTCAATCTGATCTGGATGGTGATTCATCCACCATCTCTCTGGGCAACCTCTGCCAGTGTTTGTCCATGCTTATTGTAAAAACTTTTTCCTTATATTTAGTTTACATCTACCCTCTTTTAGTTGAAAACCATTACCCCTTGACCTATTGCTACAGGCCTTATTAAAAAGTCTGTCCCCATCTTTGTTATAAGTTCCTTTTAAACACTGAGATGTTGGAATAAATTCTCCCTGAAGCATTCTGTTCTCCAGACATAACAACCTCAACTCTCTCAGCCTTTCCTCACAGGAGAGGTGCTGCAGCTCTCGGATAATTTTTGTGACCCTCCACTCAGCCTACTCCAATAGGTCCATATCTTTCCTAAATGAATACCATTTCTACATCATATTTACAGCTGATGATGATTCCATTTTTGGCTGTGAACTGTGATCTCACAGCTCTAGTTCTTGGAAAGGTACAAGGCATCATGGACCTGTAAGAGAACTCTAAAAAAAATTTAAAAGGTGACCAAAAATGTGCCGTATCAATCCTTAATGAGAAAATACTTGATCAGAAGCTGCTCAAAGAAATACACTTTAAAAACTGTTAAACAGTTTGATGGAAATCACAGCCCAAAATGGCTATTTTCAAAACAGAATTCCAAACCTCTCTTTGAATTTATGTGCTTTTGCGTATGTTTATGTATACATACACTTATATGTGTACTTATATGTATAGATATAAATAAATAGTAGGAAAAGGCTGCTTCACTAATATGATGAATGATACTTAATGTTTACAAAAGACAAGAATCTGTGGCTCAGGCTTGGAATCAAGCCATACTGGTTCAGTGTAAATTATTAGCTGCATGCCAGGAGAGAGCTGGTCTGCTAAGATGTTTGCAGTGTTTTATTGCCTGGATTAATTAATGCTAATGTTTAAGAGAATGATAATCTAGTGGCTTCCAAGAGGGAGTCAGGCAGTCTTCCCTGCTCAATGGAGTGTTAGAAGATTTGATATATTTGAGGCACCAGAGGCTACTAAGAAGATTTATATAAGTCAACGCTTGAGCCTCCCCCTCCTGGAAATTTGTTATTAGAAGGTTTCCTGGAGTTCAAGTAGATTCCTAATGGACTTTTATTCTTTTGTAATTTTTATGAGTTTAAGATTCTTCAAAAAAACTGTGCATTTCATACTTTTTTTTTAAACTTTCACTTTTTAATGCATTATACATATGTTTGAGGTTTAGTTGTCATTTTGTTTTGATCACTGTTGTACAGAATCAGTCATTTCAAGTCCTTGTCTAAATTACCACTACATAACAACCATTTTCATTCTTCTAACATATTTAAATTTTTTATTAAGCTGTTAATCTTTCATTTCAAAACAGTGCTGAATGTGTTCAATGAAAGACCAAATCCATTTTGTTTTCTTTTTTGTAGGACAGCTAACCCTTCACTTAGCCTTCTAGCTCTTGGAAACAGACCTGAAGATCAAAGAGGATCTGAGAAAAGGAACCATTCATTAACTCAAGTATTTAAAAAATCTGAGCCACAGATAAAAACAAGCATAATATGAAAGAGGACTCAAAAATGTTGGAGTGATATTTTTAATAAAGGTCCTACCATTCTGTTCTTGTGTCTTCTTTGTATCAATAGATACTTCTTTTCTACAGAATAAAATTTTCGTTATTATTTACTTCAATATTGCAGGGAATATTTCTGCTACACTACTCAAAAGAAGATTAAAGACCCTAATAACAAAGAACTTGTCATTCTAAGGATTGGAAAATTGGTGACTAACTGAATTAGAAACTGAAGAGTTACACACCATTGCTACATAAATGTCCCTCAAGGATTTGTTGTTGTTGTTGTTGTTGTTGTTAGTTACTGAAAACAGTCTTTGTTAACCGGAAGCAATCACTAAAGATTTACATACATATAAGTCTAATAAAAAAAAGGAAGTATTTATATTCCTTATGTTTTCCAACAGTACTGCCATTCCTATTATGTGACTATGTTAACTTAATGTTCCTTTAAGTATTTCTTAGAGAAAAAGTTTTCTTGAGGATTGATCCCCTTTATGACAACGACTCAACACAGCTCTGCATCCTTCATCTCAGAAGTATGAGACAGGTGTGGAGAATATTTCTTGGCATGGAACTTTAGGTTAGTAAGTTCCCTGTATCTTTAATTTATTTCCTTCTAGCAGCTGGTGCAGTAGATTTTGAAAATTTTATACCTTTTCAAGGACACCCACAAGTCATGTATTGACTTGACAGGGGAGGCTGTCAGATTCTGGATAGTATTTTCAGTCCCTTTAGTTTTATTCTCTGAGAAACAGTCTTTGTTATCCAAGAGTGGCTACTGAGTACATGTTTTGACTGGCACCGATTCAGGCACTGCTCTTTTCACTGATGCTAGCTGGTTTAGATATCAGCCTACACTTTCAGAAGCAGGGTCTGAAAACATAGTCTAAAAATGACTCTGGCAATCACATATACTCATAATTTAAAGCCAGAAGAGAATGCAAGATCATTTTGTGCAACTGTATGTATGTCATAAGCCATTACATTTAAGCATTATACCTTATTAATTTCAAAAATTCAGTGTGACTACACTGTGTAGATCCAGATCCATCCTATGTAACACAAGGCACCCCATGAAACGCCCACCTTGGATCCTTTGTGGACAAGAATCTATGGGAAAAAATAACCTCCCAAGAGGGCCAATTGGACCAGGATATGAGCTATCCTGTGAAGAACCCCTCTTCATGTACACAAGGATAGCCTTGAACTTGTAAAAAATGCCTTAGAGTTTTAATGGCTGTTTTTATGACCCCATGGCTACTCACATGGCAAAAGCCAAAGAACATCAGTGAAATTAAGGAATAAACAGAGAACAGAAATAAAAGTATTATTATATAATTGAATAAAGTCCTAGTGTCTCCAATTCTTGCATATAAAATGCAGATTAACAAATGGTAGAACTTTCTAAGACAAACAGATGTGAAAACTAGAAATTTTAAGGATGCAAAAGTATAGGTAAGCTTGCCCATTAGGAACAAGTAAATACACCAAGGTTCTTCAGCTTGGCAGAGGCAGCTGAGAGAAACTGTGACTGAGACAAAGTCTGGATGTTTTCATAGTCCCTTTCAATACCAGAGTTAGCTAACAGCAAACGAAGCCAGGTGGCCAGCTGAAGAAAAGGGAAGGGATTCGTGTGCGTGTGTCCTGGGTTCAAACCGCGTGGACACAGTCGTGCTGCACAGCATGGAGTTATGTGGTGGAACTCAGAAGTCTGATAAAAAGAAATAAGGAGCATTCGTTGTCTAAGACTTCCATCCTCCAGAAGTTTTTAAACAAATCTCATAATTTAACTACTGTGTTTCTTAAAAAGGAAACCTATTGCTTATTTGAATAGGGCAGGAGGTATAAATGACAAAAAATGAGAGAAAAAAATCATTGACTTGCAGTTTTTGCAGCTCCAGGAACAGACGCTGTGTACACACAGAATAGTAGCTCAGGAATGATGATGACTGGTGTTGGGCAAAGCAACATCTGTCTGAGAAAACACATCTGGACTGCTGCAGCATTCAGTGAGGAGGAAAATTTATCTTGAAGATTTTCCCTGTGGACTTGCAAAAATGCAGTTTTTACACAGAATTTTTTTTAGCAGTCCAATATAATTGTATCAGAAATTTTAAGGGTACTATGAAGTGGCTATCACAGATGCCCTTTTAGGGAGTTTTGCCATTAGCATCATATCAACAATATTCAAAACACTTCCAAAAGCCATTTGAGAACCAGACCACTCCTCATATTTGAGATCAATATCAAGAGACTCTCACACTTTCTCTGTATCCAAGGGTTCAGATTCTATTTCAGATACTCTCTGCTGCACTTGGGCCACAATGAAATGCTACAGAAAGCTGTGATCCCATCCTTCCAGATGTTCAAGCAGCAGCCTGGCTGATATAGCTCATAAATTCAGAGTAGGGGTGGCTGGAAAATGCTGCTTTCAGCTGTCCAATGTGAATGTCACAATGAATGGGCATATGGTTAAAAAAATCACGGACTGTTCTAACCTGTACCTGCAATTCGATGCAGAAGAAAACAGGCCTTTCTGTTTTTAAAGAATTATTTGTGTAACAGAAGTCATATGCCAGAATTGTAGCAGTTGTAACTGATTTAATATAAGCAAATTCTGCCTGGTATAAAAGAATGTGGTTGTTCCACGGTTAGGAAACATAACCTTTGTGAATTCAATCAACATGTTTTTAAACATTTAGTGACATTAAAAAGAAAGTGACTAGCTTTAGGCTATGTGAAGTATTGCAACCTCATAAAGTTTAAGCACTGGCAGGGAAAAAGAATAATTGCTAAAGCAAACAGCTCAGCAGCTGGTGTAGTTGTGTTCATCAGTTAGTGGTGATGAGCATGATCCTACCCTGCATCCTTGCAGCTGCAAGAAGAGATGGCCTATAACATAATAGTACTGGAACTACAGAATGATCAAAAATGGAGAGAGATTGAATATTATGAAAGTTTTTTCACTAAAATGGTGGTCAAGCATTGGAACAGGCTGCTCAGGGAAGTGGTGGAAACATGACAAGCATGAAGATGTAAGACTTGGTTTAGGAACATGGTTTAGTGGCAGACTTGGCAGTGCTGGGTTAATGGTTGGACTTGGTGATCTTAGAAGTCTTTTCCAAGCCTCAGTATTCTATGATTCTCTGATCCTGATACGCGCTGCAATGTTTTCTGCACAGCATTGCACCAGTAATGAAAGACACTGGATTGAAGCAAGATACCCCTCTGTAATAATTCTGCAGCTCTCTGCAATTTAACTTGGTGAATGAGCAACTCTCCTCTTTTGATCATCAGATGATGAGTGCTGTCTGTCTAAGTAAGGAGTCCGTGTTTTCAGATCGACCATGTACCTGCTGAGATCAAACAGCAGAATCACCTTTCAGATCTAACATCATATATCCAGAGACACTCCCAGTATGACAGAAAAGACTCATGCCTCTAGTGATGAGGGATTTGCATTCATTCAGCAGGAGGTGAAAGAAGATACCTCCTCACCATGTGCTAACATTTCTGTGATCCAGCAGCCCATGGGAAACCCTCCAGCTCCACACTCCACAAATGCCCACCAAGACAAAAGCTGTCCATTGATGAGCCTACATTTTCCAGTACAGAGGACAGTTTCATGTCCTTCTCAATGTGTAAAACTGAGGCCAAAGTCCATACAGCAATTACTCTAAATCATTCTTTTGTATGTTGTGGCTACTATGTTGTCCCAGTAGCGAGTAATTCAGATTATTGCAACTCAAGGCCTAGATCCCAACTCATCCTATCTGCTGAAAGAAGAAAAGAAACTGTCACACACAAATTAAACATGGATAGTAAGCTCTCTGATCTCATTGCAGTAAGTAAAGTTTAAATGATTTTAAATAACTTCTTGATTTGTGAGCAAAAATTAGCATATTCCTGTTTAAGCGATAAAAGAAAAAAAAATAAAACCAAAACTAAACACCTAGCCACATAGCTCTTAAAAGTTGTTTCATATGGGTCACCTTTAACTCTAAAAAATTCAGTCCATTTGGAAAAATATATTAAGCTCAATATGTTATACTCAAATATCACAGAATCATAGAATGTTTTTGGGTGGAAGGGAGATTAAAGAACATCTAGTTCCAACACCACAGCTGTGGGCAGGGACACCTTCCACTAGACCAGGTTGCTCAAAGCTCCATACAACCTGACCTTAACACTTCCAGGGATGGGGCAGTCACAGCTTCACTGGGCAGACTGTGCCAGTGCCTCACCACCCTCCCAGTAAAGAATTTCTTCCTAATATCTAATCTAAACCTATCCTCCTTAGGCTTAAAACTATTACCCCTTTTAGTGTCACTCCATGCCTGTGTCAAAGGACCCTCTCCAGCTCTCTTGCAGCCCCTTTATGTACTGAAATGTGGCATAAGGTCTCTGTGAAGCCTTCTTTTCTCCAGGCTGTACAACCTCAACTCTCTCAGCCTATCTATATATAACAGACTCCAGTGGTTAAGCTACAGACATACAGGAAATCAGTTGCATGCAGTGTCTCAGACACGGGGACAATATTCTCACCTACCTACAAACAGCAATTAAAATGCCCAGGCACATGAAGAAATGTTTTTTATTAATCCTATTAAAATTCACCCATTACTAGAAACGCATTCTGTTAAATGCATGGTTTGCCCTAAGTGTTATGCTATTGCATTTTACCTGGAATGCTTAATTGTTTCCCAAGAATAGCAAATGGTTAACAGCTCTCCAAAGAGGAGCTGTGGAGCTAGTTCCTGCAAATTTCACTGCAGTTCACTGCCTGTATTTACACCAAGTGAAAAACTGAGTTGGAGGAAAAAAAAAAAAAAGAAAAAAGGAAAATACAAAATACATGCACAGGAGAAGCAGATAAGCTTTATACATCCTAAAAGGCAAACATGGAACTAGTGCTGCAAAGAAGAAGCTGTCTGCTGCAAGAGAGTGCAAAGTACCTCAGAGGTGTCAAATATGTAGGTAGAGAGATACAGCTTCCTCAGGTTAATGGTCTGATAATATCAATGCTGAGACCTGGAAAGCCATTGCCTTAACATCCATTTCTGGCAATGTTGATACAAACTCCACAGGGGTGGGGCTAGGGGCAAATTCTGGGGCTTCGCCTGCCAGGCTGATGAAAGAAGGAAAATCTATTTCAGTGCTTAAAAGACAGAGTGGCTTTTGGTGCAGAAGGTCAGACAGATACACGGGTAAGTTGCTGTATAGGAGTAGTCTCAAAAAAGACTACTGAAATGAAAACCAGATAAGGGCCTGGAACAAGATCCTACAGTCTATTAATGCCCTGGGATAGTGTAAGAGAGACTCATGGGAACTCAGGCATAGGGAAAGTGGTGGTGGGGGGGGGGAGGGGCACGTTTTGCAGTGTTGACAACAAATACGTTTGTTCTATGGCAAGCAAAAAACCCTTTGAACAAAAAACTCTTGCAGGCTGATATGGGAAGAAAAACCTGTTTGTAGTGAATACAATGGGGAATTTGTTCACGTTGATGCAGACAATCCCATCACTTGAAAACTGAAGTCGTTGTTTTGACCCTATTCACTCCACGTTATCAAGTCAACCCAACTCAGCATTTAATCCCCCCAGGAATAAGGAAATCCATCTCTCTCCCCTCCTGTGAAAAAAGGAAAACTGACTGCTCTTGGGTGTATTTCCAGCAGACTTAGGCCCAGCAGGTGCTGGATGTGTGCAGCATCCTGCTCATGGCTGACTGCATTTTGCAAGTGTTATCAGTGCGAACGAGAAAGGTGCTTCACACATGGTCCTCCACCAGTGTTCTCTTCATTTCAGATTAAATCTGTAGCTAGAAATGGAATTTATAAGTTGTTCTCTAACATAATTTAGGATGCAATCATTTCTATAGAGATTTCTGGTACAAAAAACCTTTCAGGACATAGGGCACAACGAAACACCAAAACCACGAAGCAAAATTAATCATAAATTACCATCCTGAGAAAGAAGAAAAATGAGCACTCTATTCTGATTCTCAGTAAACCATCTGCCTCCATGAAAATTTCAGGTGAACATTCTGGGAAGAGGACAAGGATGGGCTCTTAATCTGGTGAGACCCCAAACCAGCACAGAGAACAACGGCAAAAGTATGAGAAACACCTGGCTGAAATCACTCCATGGGGTGACAATTACATGCAGGATGTAGTTTGCTGTTGGAGCTGGGCTTTTCTGGGTTGGACAGACAGGAAAGTCATTCTGGATTGAGACAATGTTCTAGGACAAGTATCCAAGGTCCTATTCCAAATTTACTACCAGCATTACATGGGCTCCCTTTGATATCATATGAGCATCCTCAGTTCCCTACCTCTGAGGGCACAGGAAATGAGTTCAGAGATAAATAATTCTCTAAGTTAAATAGTTTAAACTTCTAGAAGGAAAGGTCAGCTTCCAAGTTTTTTTAAAATTAATAAAACAGTATAGGTATTGAAAAAGTGGCAGAAGCAATAACCCTATCCTTATGTTTTTTAACCATTGCAGCAAAGGAATGCGTGTATTTCAAGGATGGAAAGGACTTGATCTCCCATTAACATACTGGAGATCCTACCATGGTATCCAGCAAATCTAGTTCTAAATCTGATAGTTCACTACATCTGAGATTGTTGCACATTGCACCCAGTCCACAGGTACATTAACCCCCATGAGATAACATCATGCCCAAACAGTCCTTCCAGTCTGGTCTGTAAAAAGTCTCCCCTGTAATAAGAAGGTGCTAAGCAATGCATCAGATATTTCTGGAAGGTTCTGATCTGCCAGATCCTTGCTTCACCATGGGAGTCCTCTGTTCTGGATGATGTCAGGAGGACATCGCAGTGAGTCAGTCAGGAATAACTACACTAAGTATTTATTATCTTGTGGTCATCATCCTTAATGAACCATCCAGAAGAAGATGGGGGTCAAAGACAGGATGAAAAGTAAGTGATATTGGTTTCAGGGCAGCAGGGAACAGAAGCTCAGGCAAGCAGGAGGTCAGACCATGGGTCCATGGTTCTATGGGTGCATGGCTGATGGGCTCAGAATGGAAAATTAAGGATGAAATGTAGCTATGGAAGAACAGCAAGCCAGAAGAATAAACTTCCAGACGAAGACAGTTACTGAATGAAGTGATCTCAGAAGGTGTACTAGTTGCAGTGTTTGGGAAGTAAAAAGTGGTAATAGAACCTCTGAATTTACCTGGTGGGAAAACGAGAGACAGATGTAGGGGTAGCAATAGGAGTGAGGAGGAGAAAGGGAGAAAACAGAGGCCTTGAAGAAGGAAAGGTGTGGGAATGAATTTTAAGCAAATGTGCAAACAGTAATGGATAATAATAGTACTCAGATGTTATGTAAGAGCGTGTGTGTTTGCTGAGGGAACAACAAACTTCAGGCTCAGTAAAAGATGGGCGGGTTTATGACGGGAAAGTTTGTGTACAAAGTAACAGCAGGCTTTTTCAGCACAGGTTAGATATACACCCTATACAAAGATATCATAGAACCACAGAATGCTTAGTACTGAAGGGATCTTAAAGATCATTCCATTCCAACCCCCCTGCCATGGGCAAGGACACCTTCCACTAGACCAGGCTGCTCAGAGCCCCATCCAACCTGACCTTGAAGACTTCCATGGGTGGGGTAGTCACGACTTCCATGGGTGGGGTAGTCACAACTTCCATGGGGAACCCGTGCCAGTGCCTCACCACCCTCAGAGTGAAGAATTTCTTCCTAATATCTAATCTGAACCTACCTTCTCCCTGTTTAAAGCCATTACTCCTTATCCTATCAGTATAAAACAATATATCTCAAAATAATGCCTGTCTAGGAATACCAAACAATCATGCATTTTAGGTTGTGAAAGCTCTGCAAGAAACAAGCCCAGGGACAAGAGCAGCTTCCATTTACATCAGTGGCACTCTTCTCACAAGTCCTGAGGAAGGACCAGAGCTCCAAAGATGCTGCCTGAGGTAGAGTGCCTCAAGGACACAGCATTATCCATTCTTGTCTATTTGCCCAGAAACACACTCATCTTTCATAATCAGCAAGACAGCAGCAAAACTGTCTGGCATAGCACCATGTTTTCATTTTTCTTCATTTAATTGTGTTCTGTCCCACCGCACGGATCAACAAGCAAACAACAACATGCAAAAAAGAAACCAAGAGCTCGTCACCAGGTCTGACTGGGGAGATTTACTTCTTGAGAACTGGGCACAGAGCCAGATTCACCTGATGGTGGGACTTGCTTAAGGGACATGGAGACAGCGCTGGGTGTTGTAAATAATTCTGAGAAAAGAGGCCAGAAAACCAAAAATCTGAAAGAAATAATCTTTCAATTTCACATTACTGGAGAAACTGATTCAACTCTGAGCCAGCATTGCACAACACTTCATCCTCCACCACAGCCTCCACAGCCAGAGATTTACAAGAACAGAGCAAGGCCAGGTTTCATATTTTTCCAACCTGGCAAAGGAATTCTGTGGCTTAACTGAAATGGTTTTTCTGACACATCATTTCTTAATTCTCACTCAGTCCTGCTCCCCATCCCTCCCAGGATCTCTTCTCCCACCCCACCCAAATCAGACTGTGTCCTTGAACAGCTCAACACTTTAATCCAATCTTAATCTGATTTCCCAAAAGGTGTGGAGTCCCCTTTTCCCTCTCTCCCAGGCACATACTATGTCTACAGCAGAGACTGAACCTGTTTTCCTGCACACAGGCTGTCCGTGCTTGCATGGCCATTTTCTTAGTGAGGCATGACCTTCTCACCGTAAAGAACTGCTGAAGAGTGACTTGTTTCACCATTACCTGGCTCCTTTGATAGGATCTGTAAAGATAATGGGCCACAACGGTACATAACGAAGGCAGTGAACCCCTCTTGTGAGAGGAAAATTTAAAATCTGGGAAGTAGTCTTTCTACATCTCATATTAATGGTGAGGTTTTGAGAAACTATCTCCCAAATGATGAAACAGCAAGACCGCATGAGAATGTAAGTATGATAAGCATTAAGAAATAATGGCCATAACCTTGAAAGACAGGAGAAGATGGGGACTCCCCCCGAGTGAGGTAAGAAATATAGGAAGCAAGGCGACCAAGAATCTGCTGAAACAGCAAGAGAGAGACGGCGCATGGTCCCCAAGGAAAGGTGAAAAGTTCAGAATGATGAAGACTACCAAGATGAGCACCAAGCCTTCCTCTGTACGACCACCAGAGAAAAACTCCGGCTGAGCGAGACTGCACAATTTACTTCCGGGGGATTAATTAGCATAGACAAGCCCTTGTATTAGAATAGGCAACCCCTTTATGAATATGCATGTTTTCACAGCATAAGAGGGAGGAAGTGACTTAACACGGTGTGCATGCTAGGAGGAGATAGCCCTCCGTGCACCCAGCACTGCATAAACAGATACCCGCTTCAAAGACAGAAGGTCTGTGGAGTTTCTGCACCGCTTTTTGGGTGAATCATTGCAGGTGATTCCGCTCAGCACAGAGCTGGGCGTGTCGCGGAACGCTGGTGGCCACCAAGGCCCCGAGGCGCACGTGCAGAACACGTGCGGTTGCCATGGTGCCCGGGCTGGCGTGAAACTGTGGAGTCAGTGCCGTAAAGCGCCGCTCAGCCGCTATATAAGTGAGGCGTTCGCGGCCACTCCCACAGAGCTTTTAGCCCCTGACGGAAGGAGGGGGATGCTCAAGGGACACCGCAGGTTCTAGGTGGTGATTACCTTTCTTGCTTTGTGTAATTCTTCCCTTTTGCCTATTTTTCTGTGTTATTCCTTGCTCTTTTCTCTGATACTGAATAAAAGTGAATCGTCATTTTGATTGCTGACACTTGATTTCTTTTGTGTCTAATCACTCTGGATATTCGAATCCATCCTCCCCCACCCCTCCCCTGTGTTCTCACCTTAAGACATGTATCCATATAGGGACATACAGATCTGCAAGATGTAAGGAAAAATTGTGGTGTGTGGTTAAACTCATGCATTTGGCAAGACAGCAGGAAGGAGAGAGAATGGTGTGTCCTTGTCCTGGATTTCTCCAAAAGCCATGGTAATCTTCCAGCAAAACCCTGTGACAACAAATACAACTCTGCCACCCCCAGGAAGATTCCAGGAGCTGGACCAAAGTGCTAATCTCATTTACAAGAGGCAATAGAGGCAACCAGAAGCAATAACATAGTTCATGAATACATCATCCTGAGATAAGAAACCATAAGACCACAGCTGAGCAATACCCAGCTTGCCTATTGCACTTGTCCTCTATGAATGTCAGGGACCTTAAAAAGGTTTTAAGTATGGTTAGCACCATATTAAATATTGATCAGCTGGTTTATGCTGAAGTGATTTCACCAAGATCATGCAGCAGTGACAAAACCCTGGAATAGACAACACCATGAAGAGAAACCTACTCAGAAATCACCACGTCACCTTGCTGACATCAACAACTGCATATTTTTTGCAATGCTGTTATACACAACATACCTGTGAGACACAAAGGACACTTGGAGGTCCTCTTGCTCTTTCCACAATATATACAGAATTATCTAAGGACATGGGATGCAATGCAACGAGACTTTTTATTTCACTAGACTTGGATGGGGCAATCATTCCTCAGGGTGAGAATGGGGAATGAGGAAGATGCCTATCTGCCCTTCAGACTAAATTCTTGCATTATACTCATTTGAGTAGACCCAAAATTTGCCCAGAAACTTCATCTGAATCTGAAGCCTAATGATCACCTTCTTTTGCAATATTTTATGTATAAACCAGTGCTCCATAGGCAGATTTTGATGCATATTTCATGTGGCTTAGAATTATGTTCTGTGCTACAGTGACAAACAAGATCACTTGCCTAATTTTAGTATTGCTCAAAAGTTATGATCTGCTGATAACTTCTAGATTTACGTATTGTAAGGTAGGGCACTCTCATATGAGCAAGTCTCCATTTTAGCAAAAAATTATTTTTTCCACGCAAGAAGTTCTTGCTATCCATCAGTGTGTACTTCAGGATCTGCCAGTGTATTTAGACATACTCTGTTGTTTGGCACAGTAGGGGATGAAAACACTATTTCAGGATTGCTGACACTTTGTCAATGTAAGTGATTTCAGAAGGTAGCTTTGTTCTATATTTTTGATAGACTAAAGATAAATTTTTTAAAAAATGAACAGCAAGAGACACATGGTGAATGGGGAGTTGATAACTGTGAAAAAAGCAGCATCAGCAAGTAACTGGGTCCCCAGCTTTCTAGGGACTTCTGCTATGAAATCTGGCTTCTTGCCTCTTCCCTTCAACTTTTTCTTCTAAAAAGTGATAAAATTGTGCTACTAACTCCTGACACAAAGGAGGAAGATAGAAGCTCTGTCCAGACGAGACAGCAGTGCTGCAGCAAATATTTGTCTGGTGCTTTTATGAAGGAGTAGCCTGGCAGAAAGCTTTCATGTGATTTTTTACTTGTTAGAAAAACACAGCAAAGATGACTTCATCCATTTTGCAACTTTATCATTGCAAGACATGATTCTCTGAAAATCTCCAAGAAAACAAGAGTTGGTTTAACAAAGGATTTGTGTAATGGGGATGCTGTGAGGAATACACAGGAGTTAATGCCTTGGTTCATGTGGAATGAGTAAAGAACAGAAGGTGAAGCAATAAATTGAGGACCTGTCCTATGTCATTTTTGATCCTTCTGATGGAGACTTTTTCATGTCATAAATAAGCAATGGTTTGGGTTGGTAGGGACATTAAAGATCATCTAGTTCCAACCCCCCCATCCATGGGCAGGAATACCACCTATTAGATCAGGTTCATTAGAGCCCCATCCAACCTGGCCTTGAACACTTCCAGAGATGGGGCATCCACAGCTTCTCTGGGCCAGTATGTCACCACCCTCACACTAAATAATTTCTTCCTAATCCCTAATCTAAGACTGCTCTCTTTCAAGTTAAAGCCATTCCCCCCTTGTCCTATCCCTGCGTACCCTTGTCAAAAGTCCCTCTCCAGCTCTCTGTAGCACCTTTAGGCACGGAAGGCTTTCTAAGGTGTCCCTGGAGCCTTCTCTTTTACAGGCTGCACTGCCCCAGTTTTCTCAACCTGTTTTCATAGAAGAGTTGCTCCAACCCTCTGATCATCTTTGTGGTCTCCTCTGAACCTGCTCTAACACGTCCACGTCCTTCTTGTGCTGAGGACTCCAGCTCTGGATGCCATATTCCTGGTGGAAGTACAATATTCATTTAACTGTCCTGTTTCCATGTCAATTTGGCAGTTACAGCTGACCTAAGTAAGTTCTCCCTGTATTGTCACTTGGCAGGAGAATTTCTCATTTCTCATGTAACGAGGCTGGATGCTGTCAAGACAGGTGCTGAGTTTCATCCATAGGGTAAAGGCAATACAGAGGTACGTGATACATTTATAGCCAGCAACATCTGTGAAACAGATTCCAGGCAGGGTTGTGCAGGTGCGAGATGGCAATCATCATAACCAGGGTACCATCAGTCAGTTCCCCATCCCACTTAACATTTTCCAGCTGATGGCTCCATGGGTTGTCATTTTAAAAACAAGTGGAGGACCCTCATCAAACTCGTCCTTTGTGCCCTTCTATCCAGGAGTATCTAGAAAAATCTACTGGCCTCCAGAGAGCAATTTAGGCCTAATGCTCTGATATTAAACTGGCAGGTGTGTATTAAAGGCACTCATGTAATCTGAGATGAATGGAAGGTCA
Source organism: Orthonyx spaldingii (assembly GCA_013397795.1). Taxonomy (NCBI): domain Eukaryota; kingdom Metazoa; phylum Chordata; class Aves; order Passeriformes; family Orthonychidae; genus Orthonyx; species Orthonyx spaldingii. The sequence goes on along the minus strand of VZTJ01001488.1, from coordinate 912,121 downwards.
AGTAAGATCAAATAGTGCCTACTTGATTTATGTCAAAAATTTATTCTGTTAATTTTTTTGGTTGATCCTGACTCTTTCCCTGCAAATGACAACACTATTATTAATGTTAATTATCCTAGGCCAAGTAATGGGATCATTGCGGAAGGAACAGCTTTGATGTGTGCAAGGAACATCTAATATGTGGTGTAATAGTGCTCTGTTACTACTCAACAAAAATATATTTCCAGAAATTAAGTACAGGAACTGGAACTTCAGTCCCATTAAGTTAATGGCAGAACTCCCAGTAACTAGAACGGGATGAGAGGTGTTCACTTTCATAAAAATCCACTAATTTCACCATTTCTTACATTTGAGTAAGCCAAAGGAAATGTCAATGTGCCACTGCCAAAGACCTTATTTACTCTTTTCTACAATTCTTGTTTTCTGTGTCCTTAGTTGTAAGAATCAGATCTCTTTCTCACTCCATCTTACCATCATTGAGCCACGCTGCTCAACAGACATGTACCATGTTACTTAAGCAACACAAACTTTGCTTCAAGTTCTTAGATTAGGTAAAAAATTGCGCTCGCTTCTTTAATGTTATACTGTTTTAAATATAATAAATAAATTAAGCTAGTATTGGCCCAGAATAGTAGTATGCACTCATGCTTTTACATCCATTTAAATAAAACTCTTCATCTTAACCTCAAAAATTTAAAGACAGATGCCTTCTCTTTGTAACCAATCTTTTTTAAAGATATGCAATTCAAAAATGTATGTTTAGGGTTCAAAATATCCTCTCTTGTGACTGGGAAAAAAGGTCTAATTAGAAAAAATTGTTGGATAAAAACATCTCCACAGGTCGCTTTCTTACTCAGACATTCTATGACTATAAAATATTCAGAAATCCCAACTGAATATCTTCTGCACAAGTGCAGGTCAATGCTCTGCTGGATGCACAAGGTGTGTAACTCAGCTAGGATGTCCCTATCATTCCTTATATACTTTGGACAACCCACTCACATGTTAACAGTAAGTCTAATGCATACGGCAAATATTAGACTTACTTGACAAATCTACACATCAGCACAAGTGTGGTAGATGCCAGGGTTCCCTAATCCTTCAGTCCTGTAACACATGGATTTCCTATAGCATAAAATCATAGACTATTTTGGTTGGAAGAGACCTTAGAGACTTTATAGTTCCAGCCTCCTTGCCCGTGGGCAGGGACACCTTCCTGGCCTTAAATACTTTCCAGGGATGGGGCAGCGAAAACCTCTTTGAGCAACCTGTGCCTGTGTCTCACCACCCTCACAGGAAAGAATTTTTTCCTAGTATAAAATGTCATCCTGCCCTCTGTCAGATTGAAGCCTTTCCCCACAACTTCATGCCCTTGTACAGAAGTCCCGCTCCAGCTCTCTCGCAGCCCTTTTAGGTACTGGATGAATATCCAGGTCTTCCTGGAGCCTTCTCTTCTTCAGGCTGATCAAGCCCAACTCTCTCAACCTGTTTTCATATCCACCAGGTGTGACCAGCAAGTCTGAAATGAGTGGGGTAGGTTGAGTTTCCATGTGTGCAGACCTAAGTAAGCCTGCACAGACTAAAAATACCCCAGCCTTGAGCAAACTTTCCCATTAGTCAGCAGAGCTCTAAACAGAGCCACATCTTTTGCTCTGTCTATAAAGCTTGCCTGACACTTTTTGTTGCATAGTGCATAAATAATGTTGTGCTTCTATTCGCTCTCTGCATTGATCCACACTGGCCTTTACAACTTCATCTTGGGTGACCCTGCCGTCAGAGGTAAGATCTGTCTGTAAAAGAGCTGAAGACCCAGAGTGTAAAGCAAAGTTTACTACGTTGTGACTGTCACCATGATCTGCCTGAGTGCCCTTGGTGAATTGCTCTGAGCTCAGGTAGGGTTTTCTTACCTGAGAAGTCCCAACAGAACCGGAGTCACTTCACACAGAGTTCTTTTAATCTTCCTTCCTACATCAGTTCCTCCAAATCCTTTATCTTGCCTGAAAGGAGATTATTGTCTTGCAAAAAATAATTGAAAAAAAAATAGGGCATTTCATCTAGTATATCTTAATTGCTATAACATTTAAAGAAGATACAAGATTCCCTTAATTCAAAAGGCTAATGAATCATTTTTAATCATAGAGAAATGTCATGTCCTATGGTGGTAAGCAGCCTAAAAAACCCAGGAGAAGTTGGTAGACATATGCTGGCTTGCTCTTTCTGTAGTGTGAACAAAACGCATCAGCCTGCTGCTGGCTCCTGACTGCACATGCCAGTCTTAACTTTGGAGAAGTAATCACTTTCTCCTCGACTCATTCCTCTCTCTTTGTCCTTTGATTGCAGATTCCAGATGGGTTTGGTAGCCAATAATTACTTTTATAACTAGAACTCACTTGCAGTGCATCAGGTTAATGTTAATGGCATTCTGTACAGACACTCATAATCTTCTCTAACTTCTCTCCCATGCCAATGTAATTGTATTTCCATAATACTAACCAAACAGTGATCTCTTATCTTCTTTTCCTTTTCTTTTGACAGTGGCTATGTGAGAAGGAACAATTTACATTTTTCCAGGCTCTCTCGCTCTCCTTCACTATGTTTATTAAATCTGTATCTGTTACTTTTATGTCTTAGTGCCAATGGATTTTTGGTCTAATTACAGCAATCTGATTTCAGTTTATTTAAATGCTGATTTATGTTTATGCTATCCCCTGGTATCAATTTCATTCCAACTAGATCCCAGTGTAACTTAATTACTTTTAGTCTTGTCATTCCAACCTAATGCTAATTAAAACAGTTTTATTACTGGAAGGTATTAAAGATTAACCCCTCCACTGTTCTATAGGAAAAAAGTGAAGGCGAGGAAATAGAAGGTTTACAAAACCAGAGAAAAGAGTGCATAGGAATGTCACTACATCTGTTTTGTTTGATCACACAATGTGCTATAGTTGTCCAGGGTTCACAGCCTGGTTTTATTGCCTGGCCTGGTGATCTCTTTCTGTGCCCATTGTTTCCATTTCCTCTTCTTTAACCCTGTCTGGCTGCAAGAGTTGCAGAAGATGAAGGTGCACACCTACTGGTGGCCAGCCTCTCCTCTCTTCATGTCCCCAGGTCCTTCCTCCTCCCCCTCTGCCATAACTCCTTTCAGATGTATCTCACCTTCTCTCCATCCTCCTCTTCATCACACATCCCACTCTTTGCCATTCTCTCAAATCACACACTTATCCACATTCAAGAAAAACTGTTTTAATCCATCATTTTCCCTCTAGGCTTAGCATGGATGGAGATCTCAGTCAGTACATTGTTCACAGCTGTTCTGTTGCATCCAGCAGAAGATGATGCTGAAGGACTGACTAGCCTAAGCTTTTAATAGCAAGTGCTTTGCAACCAAAGAGAGATCAATCTCATGAAGGTGTGTTGGGGTGAGTTTAAGTCAGATATTAGGAAAAGTTTCTTCACCCAGAGAGCAGCTTGGCATTGGAACAGGCTCCGCAGGGAAGCGGTCACAACACCAAGCCTGGTGTTCAAGAGGTCAAGAAGCAGCCAGATGAAGCTCTCAGGCACAAGGTGTGCTTCTTGGGGCTGTCCTGTGCCAGGAACTCAGTGCTCCCTGTGGGTCCCTTTCAGGATATGTTATGAGAGTTTTTTCCCCTATGTGGATTTGAGACGATATGTACTGAGCAATAACAGAATATATTGCTATGAGTCTTGAAGCAAACTAGAGGAGTTAGTAGGCTGGTTAAAGCACCAGCTGAGTGCAATTATCTCCTGTGCAGTGCTTGTAAACTTTGCCTGCCTCTTCAATGCTTCCCATAAATCCCCCCGACTGCAGCATACCTCTGTGGTTTCCCAAAATCCTTCCCCTTCTCAGACAGAGCTTTATTTTCCTCCACCTTACTCCTAAGTTCACATTTACAGAAATGGTAATAAACTAACTCAGTTATTTTAAGAAAATCCCCAAGTCCTTACTCTTTAATATTAAAATAACTCCATATATATCTTTACAGGCTTCCATATGCACATGTATGCAAATAGCCACAGTACTGTACTCAGGTGTTTGGCTTTCCAGCATAGTTTTTCACTTGGTTGCCAGGTAACTGGAACACTTCTGATACACATGTGCAGAAGACATACTTAATTGTTTTTCAGGTGCACCCAAATTAGGAGCCAGCGAAGGCTACTGTTATTTCTGCTGATGAGAAAGTGACATCTGTGGGAACACAGAAAGCTACAGAGTGTGTCTGTCTGGGGCTAATTGATTTATAAAACTTGCCGACAGACAGATGTGAACAAACACTTCTGACGAACAACATGATTATAAATTAGCTTCTTCTTTTTATAGGAGGTAGGCTAAAAACACACAGCAAGGATAAGTAATGGGTGCAGGAGACACGTTATTTATTTTCTGCATCCAATGAAGCATAGTGATTGTACTCTTGTTCTGTGGGCTGGTTTCCCATCGGAGTCTGAGAGTAAGGGAAAAAGAGCTGAAGAATGAGGACGATCTCTACAAAATGGGAAGCATATTGTAGTATCCCAGAAAAAGATGTAAGTATGATCCCTCTGAGCTGTCTGTCTGAATTTGTGGGTTTTAGCTGAAGTGGATAGGTCTGATTGTTATTAAGGAATTTCTGTGCTGTTTTGCTTAATGAAATTCACTCCTACACAGGCCAAGCAACTTCATATCAGGATTTGTGCTTTAGAGGAGAAGGGAGTGTGAACTTCATCACGTTGCTTTGATAAGTAAATAAAGTTGTGTGATTCCTTTGCATTGTCTTTTAAGTCAATGAATAACACAACTGGTTTTCCCAGGAGAACAAGGGAGGCTGTGAAGGGAAGGGTGAACCTATCAGACAACTGAAGCCCTCTGTGTTTATGTGGATGCAGAGACTACTCTCTAAAATAAATAAGTGCTTTCCTCAGTGTCCCAGAAGAAAATTACAGGGAAAAAAAAGAAAAAAATCACACCTCTTCATATCTACATTAAAGAAAAAGAGTTCCACATACTATTGTCTAGATGAGAATTTCACTTCATTTTCCTATATATAAGCAGGAGGCAATAGGAAATAGAATTGAATTTAACTTGGCTCAAAGTAGTCGAAATGAAATTTTAAAAAGTTTTAAACATGACAACAGATCACAGAAATTCACAACAAAGATTACATTATCTAAAGTCATTGGTAAAGCAAGTGGAGAAATTTAAAATAAAGGTAAATGGGAGTCTTCTTATCATCCCTCAAACTCCCAACAGCCCTATCTGCCCCTCGCTGGGTTCTGCTGGTCCCATTACCAAGCATGAGGCAGCAACAACAGGGACTAGTAGAGAGGAGTATGCTGTGTATGCCTGTATTTTATACAGAGAGAAAGCTTGCCATCCATCATCACAGTTCCAGAGGGAGAGGCTATCCTGAATCTTTCCTCTACAATGCTTTCCACCACAACACAAAGAAATTGCAGTGAGAGAGAGAGCACACGAGTGCTAAGTGCACCAGCACAAGGGTAGAAATGGAAAAAAAACCCTCAGAAAAGTCATTACTCATCAGTCTTCAGATTTACAGCCTTCAAGGTCTGGGAGAGTGGGAGCTCAGCACAGGCAGCAGCAGCAGACACTGCTGCTCCTCAGCTAAGGCATGACTTTCCCTGACTGCCCAGCCCTGGGTATGCAGATGATGGGAGAAGGGCAGGGAAAGTTCCTGCTGCTCAGTTCTTGCCCTGGTACAGCTGCCGTGTACAATTAAGAGCAGCAACACTCAGCATCGGATCTGTGAAGGGCAGTGAGCAGCCAGCAGCAATTCTGGCAGCCAGTGAGGGATTTTTCAGGATGAGAGCTGAGTGCAATCAAGGAGAGGTAGGCAAAGCATTCCCCAGACTTGTGGTTTCTGAGAAGAGGTGGATACAGAGGCAGACCCTTGCAGGCAGAGGTTTGGCTGGATTCATGGGGGTTCATGGTATTTATGCTGCTGAGGGTCCATGGTGCAATGAGGGTTAGCACTGAGGGTTCTATTACCCTCATTGGCATCCAGCAGAACCTGGTATGAGGAAAATGAAATACAAGCAAATTGAGATCCCAAAGCTCATGCAGACAGTCCAATCTAGGCTGAAATCTTGGCAGACAGAACATGCCAGTGGGACATAGGACATTGAGTAGTCCTGGGAAGATGATGTTAATTATTCCTGTCATTAACAGCAGCAGGAAATGAATCTTTGAGAGCAGTTTGTCTCACATACAGACATACACACACGCACTCAGGCACAAGCCAAGGCAGGCTTTAGGAGAAACGGTTGTTGCTCAGTGTAAAGGAAACTAAGTCAATATTATCTTTTAATAACAAATCCAAAAGGAGGCAAGCTGTCCCAAAGAATGAGCCAACAGAAAACACGATTCACAGGAATATGACAGATCAAGGGGCCTCAGTCGAACAAATTAGCATGTGCAAATATTTGGGCTGATGAGCTTGATGGAGATTTAAATTGTAGAGACCACATTAACAACTGACATCCCAAACTGGAGTTGCATAGAAAAAGAACCTTCCCCAACCCAGGAATTCTTTTTCCTACCTTGTTTTCTTTCACTTAGTAGAAAATATTTTTCCTTCATGCTGTGAGAAACAACCACTTTTTTCATCCCAGTGCTTGCTCTCACTTTTCTGATGGCTGCTCTGAGTTTAATAAGCTGCTGTCAGACATGTGCAGTTAAAGCTTGGGGTTGTGTTTCTGTTTTCTCTTGTTCTTGCACAACACAATTCCAGTGGTGTTGCTTTTACAAGGCATGATGCAACTCCTCACAGGAACAGTGCAAGACAAAACCAAGGTGTTTATAGAGCACTGAAGCATCCCTCCCCTGCTGTGGGACGTGTGCGAGGAGAATATCTCCTGTAGTCCACCTGAAACCCATCTGGGTTTTTCCAAAGTGCTCTCTGAATAAACAGGGAAGGAAGAATTATGTTTTATGCACATAGAAATTGCACAAGTTACCTTTCTTTTTGCTATAGAATCATAAAAAGGCTTGAGTTGGAAGGTACCTTAAAGAACATCCAGTTCCAACCCCCCTGCCATTGGCACAAATGCCACCCACTAGATCGGATTGTCCCATCCAGCCTGGCCTTGAACATTTCATATGTTTTTGTTTTCTGTGCTTTTTTCTGTATAATAGAATTGATGCTATGATCATCTGAATGGGAGGCAAATTTTGCACCCAAGGAGAAAAGGGGAGACTGAGAGAAACTAGTTGTTTTCCTTTGATTTGGTTCTTGATCCCAGGAAGAGAAAAGATGAAACGCAATCCATGCTCTTATATGGCTACCTTGATCTTTCTTTTTATTGCCACAAAAGCAAGAAAAAAAAAAAATGCAGGAAATTCCTGTGCTCTGGTGTACGGTTAACTCACAACTTTCAGGAGTGAATTACCCTGCTGATGTCATAGTGTCTGCTAAACATCAGTTAGAGCAAGGCAGCAAGGCTCTTGCTTTTGTACTTATTATGCTTATCTCAATTGCTATTCACAGTCTGAAGCCTCACTTTCCTGCCATTTTATACTGATCACTGTGCTAGACTGAGGAAAAGCTTATGACCATATGGTAGCATTTGGCTGCTCACCCATTCTCAGGATTTCACCCAGTTCTCATTGACTTTCAATGGCATCTGGATGACTAATTGCCACAGGCATCTCTCAAAGCCTCAGCTACAGTACCCCAAAGTATGCAGGCTACTTTAAAGTCTAACCACAAAAAACCACAGGTTCCTGCCTCCAAGCACTTGCACCCACTTTTATCCTTAAGTGGTAAAGATAAGTCAAGCAAGGCAGAGTGGTTATGGCAAGTCTCAGGCCACAATGTGTAGCTGAAAGTTTTAGAAGGAGCTGGCCAATGAACATTATCATCCCCCTTGCAGTGACCATCACCAGAGACAGCAGGAAAGGTGCTGAGCAGCCTGTGCCTTGAGATGCAGGATTTATTTAATGCTCTTCCACTGATGTCCAGTAGAGCCTCTGCCAGGTCATTTAACCCCTGTGCCATTTTCCTCTATTAGGTCACAAAGTGTTGAGACCAGGAAACATCTTCTGTTATCCATGCGCAAAGGAGTTTGTCTTGGAGACTCTGGCATTGGCTGGAATCTGACCTGGAAAAACTCTAGGAGAAAGAATAGCAGCAAGTATTTCTGTGTCATCAACAGCATTGTGTGGACTCGTCTGTGCTATGTGAGCTGACGGTACCTACTTAGCTGACCTGTGAAAGTGGCTGTACTTGGTTTTGTCAAGCTTTTTTCCTTCACAGCCCCCCAGTTTCTGCAGGGCAAAGGAAATCCTTTTGAACAAGGTGATTCAGAACAGAGGAAAAGAGCATGTCACGTAAACAACTATGTGAGGCAGGAAAAATAAAAAAGAACCCTTCTCTATCCTAAACAACAGCAAGACCATTGCAGAGGTCAAAATGGCCAGGGCTGTAAAAAGCTTCTAAAAACATATGTGCTGCTGTTGAATTGCTTTGCCCTTGTCTCCAGAGCTTCTCAGGGAATTGTATTCAATCTCAACTTTTATGAAGACGAGCCCAACGAAGATTTGGTCTGCAGCATTTCTGGCTGTAGTCTGAAATGCAGCTCAGGATGTCTTTAAAGATTTAAAAGGAACTTAGCTTTAGCATTGTTTGTGTGTGATTATTGTTGGGTTTTTTTCCAAACCACAGAATTGCTGAGAGCTTTTATACCTTTTCTATTTTCTCCCTTCAAAGATTACAGATAGACTCATCACCTAATTATTTTGTTTCCATCTTGTAAACAAGATCTGGGGAATAAGATAGCAGAGAACATATTTCTGCTTGTATCTTACAACATGCCTACACTGAAAGAAATTATACATAACAAAATTTAATTTCAATTTCCTGTAACAGCGCACCCTGTGAAATGGGAAAGAGAAAGGAAGAGATGCTGTTAGACACAGTCTGTTCTGTGTAGTTCTACCCGGCTCCAAAGGGCTGCTAAATGGAAAATTTCAGTTTCAATAAACCTTTATTGACATATTTAGCAATATTAATAAATTATTCAAACAGAAAAAGAACAAAAGTTCCCATGAAAATATACACAGAAATTATTTAAGCAGTTCTTGCCTGGAATATAGGAAAGCCAGATTTCTCAGTTCTAAAAATCTGAAAAATAAACTGACTATGAAGCACAAAAAAAAGGTTCTCTAATAGTTTCTTTTTATTTATTTCATCTTTCTTTTCCAAGTTCACTCAAAACCAAAGAAAGTAAATGTTTAAGCTGGCATTTTTACAATTAGGTTTTAAAAATTCTTGCTTGAAGTGTAATTTTAGGTGGCTGTGCTCCTTCAAAAACAGCTGGAATAATGGCCTATCTGCATACATGTTCAGAATACAATATATAACATAATATACCATATATAATATGGTATATACGTCACATGTTGTATAAATAAATAAATAATAAAGTATGAAATATAACAATAACCCTATGCAATATTTTCCCCCTTCATTTCATAGTCTGGAAGCCATGTTATGAGCTTGGGAGAATCTTTGTGGAGATCATGGGTTGAAGGTAGACATCTATTCTTAAGGTAAATACTGCTACTCTAAAGAGATTGATGATAACACCCTGTGGTTGTCAGTGCAAAGATGAGAACATTCTAAATTTAAAAAAATGCTTCCTATAATCAAGTGTTAAATAAAGCATTACCATAGCCAAAATTATTCTTTCTACTATGGCAGGTTGTATATATCAAGAAATGTAAGGGAAATAAATAAAACCTCCCTCATTACACCTGCAGCCTGAGGATGGGAGGGAGCACCGCCACGTGTTTCCTGAGATTTGCAAAACCAAAAAATGTATGAGTGACAAATCAAGGCAAATCTATGAAGAACTTTAGAGTCTACTTAGTATTTTGGTTTTCCTTAGTAAATATTTTCCCTTAAATGTCTGGCTTGCGATAGGAAAGTGCAAATGATGGTGTTTGCCCTTGCTGCTTTTGACTTGCATACAAGAAAATGCCTGAGTCCTGATTTGGCAAGAAAGACATGGTCACCTGATTTCAAAGGAAATCTCTCAATATTGGGGCTAATTTTTAAGGTCTTACAGATATCCATAGGATTCCAGCACACATTTAATCTTGTGCCTATGCATTATTTCTGAAGTGGGCTCAACAGCCCAATCAAAGCTTTCAGAACGTCTCCAGTCCTTACAGACCTCAGGGTATACTTTCCCATTATTTCGCCATCTTTTTTTGAGATTTTGGCAGTGATCTGTATGGGTACTGACTTTGAGCAGGATGAGAGATCATCCACTTTGGAAATGCTATGAGTTTACAGCGCCCAGCTGTGGTGGGGATTTCTGCTCTCCCAGTTTTCCCTCTATACAGAGGATGTGGAGGCATCAGGGCTCATGGGGAGCCTCCCCTCTAAAGCCTTCACCAAGCATCTCCACCTCCATGGAACTCAAATCCACAGAGCAGCCAACCACCTTTGCCTTTTCTTTCTATAAAGTCTATAGCATGTAATGGATTTCTGAGTAAATGGTGTTCCTGTGTGTCCTAGGTTGCAATATAAGATATATTCTATTACCATCTCCACAAGCTGTTAAAACAGGTGGGGCACTGTTCGTTATCTCCTGTCGTGACTCATCCCTGATAACTCCCTCCGGGTGTTATCTCTGTTAATGGGCCATCAAGAAACCACCACATGACTCATGGAATTACCTCACTGGAATTACCTCATCCGATTGTGAGATGCTCTGCCCAGGGGGGAGGAGCCAAGCATTCCCAACTGAATATAAACTGGGCCTTGGAACTGCAGAAGTCAGCCCTGCCTACTGGATTCCCAGAGGACAAGAGCTACCACTGGACCTTCAGGTGGAGACCAGACTTTTCTACAGGATCACCACTTCAACAGAGCTACTTTACTTGGACTGCTACCACCACCCTGACTAACAGGGTGTCCGGTTGTATCCAACTTTGTCAGTGTTTTTCCTTGTACTATTTAATTTCTTTATTTTTTTTCTGTTAAATTATAATTCTGACTTGCAATCTCCACTGGTTTGTTTTCAAACTAGCACACTGTGGCTTTTCCTCCAACAATTTCTTTTTGCTTATAAATTTTAAGCTCAGATTCAATTTCAGTGAATTCACAGATGAGCTGCTGGACTCTAATGAAAGCTGAGCATGGAAATATATTTCCATGCTTTTACTGGTCATTTCACCCAAAAGTGATGTCTTTCAAGGCTGAAAGGAATTAATACAAAAAAA
>VZTJ01001488.1:888100-900830 GCA_013397795.1 Orthonyx spaldingii | reverse complement strand
AAAAAAAAAAAAAAAGGTGATGGGAGAACTTAGCCTCTTCTCACTGCCTGCTGCCAGTCCAGGGAGAAGTGAAATGAGCTATCAGAGCTCAAAGAGAGGGAGACATGCCTGTAGTTCACTGTGCACCTTCTCCGTTGAGCCTCAGGAGAACATTTTGATGGTGCAATAATCAGAAAGATGAATTCTCTGGTGCTCTGAACACACCACCAAAACGCAAAGCCTCCCCTCTGCTCCCAAACCCTTATGTGAGTGGCGTTCATGCAGTGACAAATCTTACAGAACTCCACGTGTATACAAGGGAACCAACCCCCAAAATCTTTCTCACTGGTACTGGGTAATCTCCTGTCCCATGGCAGGGTCTGAGTATAGCACAGCACCTTCACTGACAATAGCACTTTAATTAATAATGAATTGCTTGCCACAAAGGCCACCAACCTATGCCAACCCAGATCCCAAGGCTGCAATTTACATTGTCCTTGCTGCTCTGAAGACTCTCTCCTTGGCTCAGAACACAGGTCCCCTGCTCCTCAAGAAATGCTTCCTTGATTGCTTAACATCTCTTGTTCACCAGCGGCGAGCTTCAATGATAAAATTAATAAAATCAGAATCATAGAATGGTTAAGGTTAAAAGTGACCTTAAAGGTCATCTATTTGCAACCTCCCTGCCATGGACAGGGACCCTTTTAGCAGTAGAAGCATTAAGGTAAATCTGATCACTTGTAAATGTACTAAAGGATTGTTTCAGAGTAAGTTGCACTTCACTCCCAAAGAAGCAAGGAAGCATGTATTTATGCTTTAAAACCAAGAGAAATAAGGACAGAAAGTTAAAATGAAATATAAGGTAGAAAAGCTAAAGGGAATTATTTTTTTTCCCCAGGAAATCGCTACTTGAAAATTTCACGGACAACACAGCCACTTGAATAATGAATAAAGCAGGCTGGTTTAAATGCAGTGAAATTGCCCTCTCCTCAGCTTTCTTTTAATCTTTTGTGGCCCTACAAGGAGCCTGAGAAGAGGCAGCCCTGTGACATGATAATCCAGCCTCCTCCAGCAGCTGTGCTTAATCAGTCAGTAAGACCTGAAGCCACTATGTTACATTTTCAAGCAGGAACCTCAAATCCTGTTTTTCATGGCTAAACACTTGTTGGTTTTACATCTACTGAATTAAAACGTAGAAAACTCCCCAACAAAACCAATACTAACCACAAATAAATTAAATTACTAAATCCATGTTTCTAATAGTTCTTTAATTGCTAACCCTGAAGGTCCATAGCAGTCCTGATTGTCACTCAAGATATTTTATAAATGCATGTTGATTTTTGAAATTGTAATGGTGCTGAATTAGCAAATAGATGAAGAATGGCAGTAGAGTTTTCTGTGTCAGGGGTCCCTACATTATGAATGATAATATTTCCCATCTGTGTAACTCCTGGGATTGCAAAACATTTACCAAAAATTAATTTCTCATCATTTAGAACACCCTAGGAGGTAATCAGATGGTTTTTTGTTTTTTTTTTCACAGAAGTTAAAACCACAGCTTTAACAAACCTGATAGTGTGTATCCTGCCACGAAGTCCACTGCAGCTTTAAGGCCAGGAAAACCAATTTCAATAGAAATTGATAGACAAATATTTTTCCATGGGGCTGTGTCTTTAATTATTGGTGTGTCTAGAAACAAGCAGACTCCAGCTGGAGTCACATTTTCAGCTCTCTCCTGAGATTCCATGCTTCTCTCTTGCAAGTGGTGAGCTCTTAGATTGTTCAGAGGGTCACCTTCACTGCAGGACCCAAACAAGCTTTGGGACTGTTATTTGACTGAGAAATGGTAGCAGGGGCATTGACAAAGAGAAAGAGAATCATAGAGTCATTTAGGTTGGAAAAAATGTCTAATGTCATCAAGCCCAGCCATTAACCCTGCACTGCCAAGTCACCAGTAAACCATGTTCCTGAGTGCCACATTAATCATGTAAGAACAGTGAGATTACATGAACCTAATTTTTGAAAAAAGAAGCCTAAACTCAGATTTTTGCTTTTTATTTGTGCTTTGCACACATCTTGGTAATTCTTATTTTTCTATTTTTTCCTGGTGCAACCAGATAGACTATAAGACTGGAGTCTGGTCCTTGGCAGAGGAGTTTAGTGATTGGGAAATTCTGTGGCTGGGTAAACTTCCCTGAAACAGCAGGGATTTAATGTACTTCTCCCTTGCTGTACAGAGCTTTCAAAAGAACTGAAATAAGCCTTAAACACCTTTGCTTTTTTTTTCTTAATCAAATGATACTAAAGAAATCAGGACAAAGCGTGCACAGTTAGAAACTGGTTTTCCTTTAATGAATAAAAAATTAAACAAGTTGAGAGTGCACCTTCGAAGAACCAGCTTGACATTACTTGAAATGATATTGCAGAGAGCAGAATCAAATTCTGGCATTAGTTTGTTTATCTGTACATTGAATATTTGGTCACCTTCTTGTTCATGTCTTACAGAGATGAAGGAACTCTGGTGGCACCAAGCCAGTTACATGCACTAGAAATGCATCCAAGCAGCCATGTTATTATTTAACCATCTACTATTAGAGAATATTGTCCCACTGTTGAGGTGTACTTTTGGTCAACCTGATACAGATGGAAAAATAGATTTCCATATATTAAGGGTTGAGTTGAAGCTCCCCAGAATTAGATCATAATTATTAGGAAAAATTTATTTTTCAAAAGGGTTGTCAAGCACTGGAACAGGCTTTCCAGAAAAGTGGTAGAGTCACCATCCTTGGAGATTTTTAAAAGATGGGTGGATGTGGCATTTTAGGACATGGTTTAGTGGTGGGCTTGGCAGTGCCAGATTAATGGTTGGACTTGATGATCTTAGAGGTTTTTCCAACCTAAACATTGTGAGATGGTATGATTCTAAGATATTTACAGGGTTAAAAGTCTCTCTGGAAAAGCCAACAGGTGATGAATATATTAGCTTAACTCAACTCCATTTCCCTCCTGACTGTGCAAAAAAAGGAGCTACACCAGCATGCCCAAAATGGAAATCAATTACTCCTCCTTCTCATGCTGCTAAATATTCAGGTCCTGTTGGTGCATCTCCTCCTGCTTGGCTCCAGTTCTCTTGCAGGTTAGCAAGGAAATCAGATGCAAATCACATAGGTGATTCCTCAGCGGGAGGACAGAGCTGTGGCTGCCAAGGAGGAGGCAGGCTGCCTTTGTGTTTCTCAGAGTCACATAGCACTTAGCCACACGGTTCACATTGACTTTCAAATGGGAAATATGTAGATGCAAGTAAGAGTTATGGAAATGTAGCCTTTCACTGTATCATTAGTTTTTTGTTTCCACATGACAGAAACTCATGATTTATTTTGAATATTTAAACTGTGTCAGTGCAAGTGCTTTTTTTTTTTTTGGTTCTTTTGGTGACTGTGAAATAAGCAACCCCAACAGTTTGGCATGGCAGCATAAAGTGGCCAACATAGCTGAAGAACATTGGGTAGGGGTGTATTTTGCATATCATCTCATCTAATTGCAACATATGTAGTATCCTTAAGGTACAGGAATATGGAGGTGGTCACCTGGGTTGTGCTCCTCTCTGCTGGACAAATCGATTAGTCTATATGCATCATCTTTGAAGTAGAAATAACACTTAATCACATGGAAGTTTTAAGCCTTTTTCAAGGCTTGAGGAGTGCTCTTGTATTTTTGGATTCAGTATAACATACTATCTAGGCCGTATACAGATATCATCAAGCTTGAGACTATTATAGTTCCTTCACTCACACCATCCCACTAAACATCTTTTATTGCCACTTATGTCTATGGTTTAAGACTGGGCTACATGGGACAGTCAGCAAGATTTTCTGTCCTCATGTTAACACCAAAGAAAACTAGAAATTAACTCCACTGAAGGCAAGGCTACGTCCAGTTTCAAACTGAAACTGAGCTGCAGCAATATCTTTTCTTTTTAAGTCTCCTGAAAATCTCATGCAGTCCTGAACATTTAGATTTAGCAGAATCCCTCACCTGATGGTTTGATTTATCTTGCTTCAGCCAACAAAGAAGTTGAGCTACTTAGCAGTTCTGCTGAAATGACTGCTGAAAAGCACAGGCAGTTGTGTCTCTCTGAGTCACGTCCTTATCACAAGAACTTCAGGGGCCACCAGATGATCTGACCAAGGAGCTAAGAGCGATCATTTCTCTTAACTAAACTTTTCTCAGAGGAAAATGGCTATTTGCATATTTTACCAGAAGTATGAGGCTTTTATTAGTTATAAGGAAGCATAATGGTGTCTGCCTATATATTATCCTTCCAGAAATACCTGTCTAGACCTTATTTTACTATTCAGGACACTTCGTTGAAATCTCTGCCTTTGTGCAGAAGTAGAAATTACTGGCCTCATCCCTGCCTCAGTTAAGTGACATAAATCATGAACAGTTTCGCAGAAACCAGTGAAATTTCAGTGATGTAAAACTGGTGGGGAGAGACAAGAGGGCCCTTGATTCTCATAGTTGTACCTTTAAAACATTTAGTGCAAGGGCCTTTAACATACAGCCCCTCTCTACTACAGACTGCATTCCAACAGGAATCTGACACAGAGTATTTGCAAGGAGTGGGGCTAAACTGTTTCGTTGGGGTTTGTTTGTTTGTTTGTTTTTTAATGGAGCAGAGCTAGATACTAATCCACTGACACAGGCTGCCCAGGGAAGTGGTTGATTCACCAGTCTTGGAGAAGTTTAAAAGACACGTAGATGTGGTGCTTAGGGACATGGTTTAGTGGTGGGATGACACGTGTTAGGTTAGTTGTTGCGCTAGGTGATCTTAGAGGTCTTTTCCAACCCAAATGATTCTATGGTTTTAAATGCAGCACATAACACAATCTTCCCAATAGGCATCTATTAATCAGAGAATAAAAGGATGATCAGCTGCTTCATGAGTGAGACAACTTGAAAATGGCAGTGTGCCGAATAATTTGCTACACACACTCTCCAAGTTTACAGAAGAATTTGGGCTGAGTTTGATGTTTTGTCAATAACTTAGTAGAGCTAAAACTTCGGAAAAATGAGGGTGAAACAGTTTGCAAAGTAAATAGACAATTTTCTAACAATCTGAACTATTACCTAACCTGTCTGGTTGAAAGGTTTTGGACAGACCATAAAAAGAGAGTGCGATTACAGAACAGAAATGAAATTAATACAGTTTGTTTGTTCGGAGGATCCTTTTTTCTTTCCGAAGACTGTGCAAAAAAAGCAATTTGTGCTGACATTGACCTGCTTTTTGGGGGGATCTTGTATTTCTTTACCTCACAGGTTTCCAGAGGCTTTTGTGTGGCATTAATATCATTAATGACTGAGTCTCTTTTCCTAATGAGATATAATGGAGGTGAAAAAGAATTTCTATAGCTTCTGCAAGGAAAAAGCACTATGTTCAGGTCCCAAAAATTCAGCTGTGTGTTATCCTCCTGCAGTTATAGGAAAAATTGACAACATGTATGTGAGAAGCTGAACAGGTAGAGGGGAGGAAGGCCTGGTAGAAATGAATGCACAGCCCCTGTTCCCACATGTGCCTGAGACTCAAGGTGTTTATTGCCCTTGCTATCAATAAAAGGCTTTGCAAAACTTTTTTTTCAGAACACGTCTTCACCAATTTTTTTCATTACTTTCTCTCATTTTTTTTATAATCCCTGCCAAGCTCCTTTCTTAAGCATATATTGGGAAGTTCTTCACAGGCAATTTTTTTCAGAAAAAGTAAAATACAGGCATGTTGGCAGCAATTTTGGTTACCTAGAACCTGAAACTGCAGGAAGGAAGGGGAAGAACCAGTTTTAAGCTGGGAAATACTAGAAACTTAATCAAAAGGTTTGCAGGCACATAACTATACTCTATCTCTGTGCATGTGTTTTGTTATCCCAAACTGGTGAGGAAGATGAAACCAGTGTTCACAATCTGGTCTTGCAGGTGCAGTCTGAAGGTTTCATCCCTGTGATCTCCAACTACTCTTCATCCTTTCTTTCAGTCTTTATTCTCCCTTCCCCTGATGATGACAAACAGGGGCACAAAGAAATAGGGAAGAACAGAGTGAAGTGCTTCTTTCCAGCAGCCACTCGAATTTCAAGCAGAATACTGAAAGAACCAGTACAAAGGAACAGAGCTGTTGTTTTTTTCCCCTGCTTGCTCCTTGTTAAGCTTCACAGCTCAACAGGTGCCCTGCTTTGAAAAGAGAAAAGGCAAGAAAAACATCCACTCACTTTTCTAACTTGTTAATTAACCTCTTTGTTTTCCCTGTCTACATTTCTCTCCTCCAGTGCTCTCTTTCCTAATATTGCTGTTTGTGAGACAAGATGGTGGAAGATGAGACAAAATGGCGGAGGGATGAACTACCAGTAACTGGGAATCTTTTCAAGTTAAACATGTTCAGAGCATATGCAAAGGTGCTGCCTCTCTTCTTAGATCATTCCCTTGGCAGCAGGATGTGATAGGCAAAATCAAACCAATATTCAGAGATTTTAAGCTGCAGATCTCAAGAATTGGCAAGGTTTTTATCGTTGTTTTCCAAATGGGAAAGAAAGAGACAGGGAATTTGAGAGCATATGGTGATAGAATAATGAATGGGTAAACAGACTCCTTCTGGATTCTGTCCTTCATTGAACCCAAAGGCAATTAACAATCATAGCTTCAGTATTATAATAATAGATATTGAGCATGATTTCATGACCAGGAAGTAGCCACTGCAAAGATCTTCAATCTTGTTCTGTCAGAGTGATGTACAAAAGTAAAGTTCAGAAAACATTAATCAAATTTCAGCACTGAGTTTTGCCATTTTGCTACCCCATGTGTTCCCACTCACTCCTGTTGAGCTAAGATCAAAAAAATCATGGCAAAGACAGACCAAAATTCAGTTTTACCACCAAAAGCATCTCTTATCTACAGATGTCCCATTCACTAGGAAGCTGAAATTCTAAAAATGTATCTGTAAAGATGATAATAGATACAAGAATCTTTTTGTGTACTCGGATATTCTTCAGACCCTGATGCCATTCACGATCACATTAATCTAAACTTTGGAAATATATTACGTGTTTAATTTAGATAAGAACAAAATAATGAGCAGTATCCCAGCAAGTATCTGGTTACCTCCTCGTCTGTTTAGCATGTGGGGACACATGGAAGAAGATCTGTTGCTGAAAAAGATACTTCCTTTTATTACGCTGGTTGCCAGCACCCCTGAAGTTTAAAAAAATTAAAAAAATGGAAAAAGTAATTAAAGCATGCTAGGCCTAATTACTTTCTCGCTTACTTCAGCAGTGTTTTGGTGGGGAGAAATCATAGTACTTCAAACCCCCATGTCTGCTTAGGAACTGCAATCCCCAAGCCTTCTGCTGAGTAGAAATCTGGAATTCTCTCTGCTTAACAGGCCAGCCTCCTGATTTCATCAAGAAACTTGACATTTTCAATAGCCAGCTCCACATGAAACTCCTTCCACAAGGTACTATTTGAGATCCAGGGATATAGAGAGAAAAACACAAGTTTATATTCTCAGAATATTATGAATGTTGTGAATTGGATGCTGCTTGTTGGAGAAGGCTGAGGATATTAAAACTTAGAGGGTTAATACTCAGAAATAAGATTGTTGGAAGGCAGAGGATGGTTCCCGTAACTACTGCAAAGTTGGCTGTTTTAGAGGTACAAAGGTTGATATAGAAAAGCCCTGGAAACATAATAATAATAATAATAATAATAATAAATAAAATAAATGATAAATAATAAATAATAATAATTATAATAACAAAACCCAGAAAGAGTGGAAGAAAAGGCAAAATCCAAAAGGGAAAAAAAATAATGACAAGGGAAATCAGAGAAAATTAATAAAATAAAATAATAAAGTCAAATAAAATAAATAGTAGCAAACATGCATTGTAGGGCAAATGTCTACTATATTGTTTGGGGAGATATTTTCTGAGAAAAACCCAACAAAACAAACAAAAAGAAACCCAAACAAAACAAACAAACAAAAAACCTTGAACAAAACCAAACCAGATTTGAAGCCAGGAGAAGAAAAGCTATTGGAATAAGAGGAAAATGACTGTTGCAGGAGAAGTACTTTTTTCCCATTTCTCGGCGCTCATCCAGCTACATCTGGAATACTGCATCCAGCTGGGTCCCCAACAAAAGAAGGCTGTTGACAAACTTCAGGGAGTCCAACACAGGCCACCAAGGTGATCAGGAGGCTGAAGGAGGTTGGAGTACACGATGTACAAGCAAAGGCTGAGAGAGCTGGGTTTGTTCACCCCGGATACTCAGCAGGGATTTCATAGCTCCCTTACAGCACTTCTGAGCAAGTTTGTTAAGAAGACAGAGCCAAGTTGTGATGCATGACAGGGAAGGATCCATCTGGATTAAAGGGAAAAAAAATCCAGTATGAGATATTTGAGCCCAAAAAAATCGTGGGACCTCCACCCTTCGAGATTCTGAAGGCCCAACTGGAGGAAACCCTAAATAATCTGTTCTCAGTTCGGTGTTGACCCAGCTGTGAGCAGGAGCTTGGATTGGAGACCTTCTGAGTTCCCTTCCAACCTACATAATCCTCTAATTATAGGAAAGCTTCAGCAGAAATGTTTTAGATAAAGCAGTTTTGGAGTTCTAAGAGCTAAAAAGCAGAGTGAAAAGCTGTAGTTACTGAAATACAGGGCAATGTAGACACAGGCCAAAATATTTGACATTTAAAATGAAACTTTGGAAAAGATGCAACAAAGAAACAAGCTATGGGAAAGGATGTCAGACTAGTCAGAATTATACTCTGTGAATTTATTCTTTCTAGGGTGAAGAATAAAATGTAAGGTGAAAAGCAGACTAGGTGAGACCATGTTTTCCCTTTGCTTCTAGCTTTTGAATAACCGTGGAAGGATAGTTTCTGCAGAATGTCACTTAGTGCTTTCCTTTCTACCCTACACAAATAATTTTGGTTTATATTTGGTTTTGAACCAAGTTAGCATACTTTACACATCTGTTTTAATGGGAATAGCTTATGCAGATGAAACTTTTTTGTTGTTACCCTTCCTATCAAGAGCACATATATACTACATTGATGCATGCTGGCTCTTGTGTCTTCAGGCCCATCATTAGTCTTCTTCTTATGAGAAGTGGGTAATAGAAGAAGCTGCCAGATGTACCAGAATATGAAATTAAAATATTTGGATGGGTTGTAACAAAGTTTGGACAGTACTTGCTTTAGCAGAGGCCAGAGTTACTAGAGGTGTAAACTTTTGTTTGATAACAGACAAAAATTATTATTCACTTTGCACTGGGACAACATTCTGATTGCTTTTTCAGTGTTTGTACTTCGCTCCTCATCAAGTTTTGCTGCTTCTTGGGAAACATTTGTAGGCATTCCTCAGGGTAAAGGGAGCTTTGGTCTGATTCTGCTGAGGCCAAGATTTTAACAAATTGTAGAATGTTCAACTTTTAGGGAGAAAATACAACTTACACACATCACCAAATGGTAGCAGCTGTACAAAATAACATTGTTATGATACTTCCTTTTGCATTGACTGTTATGTATGTTCAGTGGTTTGGTGATGTCCTGAAGTTTCGTTCCTTGGAACGGAAACTCAATCATTAAATTTGATGCCAAGCGTGTTTTGCAAGACTTTTCATTACAGTTGCTTTGCCACACAACTAAGAAGTGCAATTGGGAACAAAAGATGGTACTTCCCACTCTCTGCTGCCAACTCCTCAGACCACACCATGAATCCTTCTCCATCTTGGCTCTTCTTTTATTTGCCATTTGTCAGTTACAAAGCATGTATGAGAAAGATTGCCCTCACAGAGAGAGCTAGTGAAATTTTAAAGGAACCCATTGACAGGCTTGAATAAAACATCCATAAGTTCACATGCCTGAGTTCTGTGCAGCTGATTTGATCTTTCCAAGATCCGCAATGCCCTGATGATGATTTTGAGGCATATTCTTGGATGAAGAATTACAGTGTCATATTTCTGTAATTCTAACAATGAAGAACTTATCACCTTTCCAAGTAATTCAAAATTTTGTGTAGTCTTACATGACGTCAAGTATTTTTCCAGAGAAAATAAGGGTGCCTGTTATACACGCTAAGAAAATTCCCAGACATTCACTGGCAAATTCCCAATAATGTATTATGAGCACATGGGACCACAGGGAAATACAGTGTAGCATTCACATTGCTACCACCAGTCTGTAAGACTATCTACATGGCTTTGCAGGATGATGAGGTGAAGAGTCTGGTCTAAGGGACATGCTTTTCCACTCAATTTAAGGTCATACTCCCAAGTGATGGGAGAAGTAATTGCCACTGTGTACTCAGGGACAAGTGGTCAGAGACTGCAGGTATCAGGTGATATTTGTACAATGATCAAGTAGCTCTTATACTAAGACAGAAGATGTCTAAGAAGAAATTGCCACACTAAGGCTTATACCCACCATATTCTTGATACCTTTTATTTCAAGATCTCTCCACAAGATAGAGCCTTGAGGCCATCTGCATTTTTGAAGAGCCTTCCATGCTAGTCACTTCTAGGGATGCAAGTAAGGAAAGGAATATACAGCCTTACATAGAGCCTTAAGTGCAGTGGAGAAAAACACTTCCTGTGATTGCCTCCACTTACACTTCATTGCAGCTGGTTACTATAGTTTTAGCTATTCTACAGACTCCAAATTTTGCCCAAATGTGGATAGTGCTGACAGATCGCCGGAAGCCAGATAGTGACAGAAAAAGCAGGACAGAGTATTCTCTGCTTCTAAAATGTACAGGGGTGATTTGCTGGAGACACTGATTTTCAGTACCCCATTTGACAGCCACCTTCATCTTGTACTTGTGAAGTTGAATAAAGTGGAAATGTTGCCTCCTGGGGTACATAGTCTACATGATTTGCTCAAACACCACTGAAAGCTTCAGGGCCCAAAATTTCTTGTGATGGGCTGGACAGTGCATGCAGCCACTACTGCTGTTCTGATCCTCACCTGACACTAGGAAACATTTGCTGTTACAGAATCAAAACCAGACACAGATAAAATTTATGAGAAGACCAAAAGGAAAATATCACAAGAAAAGGAGAGAGGGGAATTAAAATTAACTCAGCTGCTTCATTTGGCACTTGATATTCCAAGGGATCAAGAGGAATTATATGACACAAATGCACAGAAGACATACTGTACATTGCTGCTTATTATCAAATTAGCACATTTTATATCATGTTTCAACCTTCTTTCAGGCTTTGCCTTGTAATACACATTATTAGAAGGGAAGTAATATTATCAATTTTTAGTGACTACTTAAAAACAAAAATTAAAAAGGCACTTTTACAATATTTTTAAAGAATACTGCATTAAGCAGAGGGAGGTATACTAAAGACAAAAAACTCTATGCCCATGAAAACACAGCACAAAATTTTCAGGCCTCTGCCTTTAATTGCATCCCAAAGTCATTGTTCTCCAAACAAAAGAAGCCATGGGGTGAGTGTTTTATGTTTCATTGTGTCTTTATAAATTTCCATTACTCAAGATGAAAGAGGCATCAAGTCATTGGAGCTATTTTTTTTGCTGGCCTAGCTGCTCAAGGTATTATTTTTCCCAGCTGATTTTAGCCATTCATGATTATTCTTCTGTCTCATGATATGTCACATTCACATGGTGCTTTTTCTCTGGTGACCTCAAAACTTTTTGGCAAGTAATTTATTTTACATCACTGCAGATGTAAAAGATGCTCTGCAGAAGATGCTCTGCAGAAGACAGGATCAGAATAGTGGGTTGCTCAAAGTCTGAAATCAATGGGTGAGACTGTAAACTTTTGCTTTTATATTTTATTATTATTATTTAATTTTAAAATTTTGTTATCAGTCTTATTATTTTTATTATTTTACTACTAATATTTTGTTTTATTATTCATTTAATCTTATTATATTAATATTATTTTATTGTTTTTTAAAGAGTGGAGGGTATAGCGCTGTGCATTCTGTCCTCTGCTGTGCAAAAATGCAAGATAAGTGCATGGTACAAGGTTTGAAAAAATTATCCTAATTCCTAAAAAAAAAGGATATTCTAATTTGTTTTTTCATTTTACCAAAATTAGTCAAACAACAAGCCTTATAGAAGATACACTAGCTAAAAAGGGAAAGCAACACTTACAGTCTTACTCTTTGAAAAGTATTGAGAACTGTAATGAATAATTTTTCTGTCTATAAATGAGAAAACAGGAGGACCCAGACAGAGCAAAAATATGTCTGAATGAATCACACATGTATGTGTGATTTGATTTTCACCACGGATTTAATCGAAGGAATATATTTATTTTCCCCTCCTTTTCAAGTTCTTTCCTAGGCCCTCATTTTTTTAACATACAACGAGAGAGGAAGAGGAAGAGGAGAGGGGAGGGGAGGGGAGGGGAGCGGGGCCGGCAGCACGGAGAGAAGGCTGCGCTCCCGCGGGATTCAGCGGAGCGGCTCCTCTGGTTCGCATCGGGCTGTGTTTTTCCACTCTTGCAAAGCAGGGTCGGTGCTGACGGGCTGTGATAGCACTGGATAAACACGGGAAGGATGGTGTTCCTGCCCAGCTGCTCCTTGCCTCCCTGTGCAGTTCACCTCAGCTGTCCCTCACTGTGAGACTCCCGGGGCTGGAAACATCAGAGACTGGGGATGTGGTTGATCTAGTCATCACTCGGTTGACTAGAAATTAGCTAGAAAACTAGCTTTCCAAGTAACCTGGAGCTGT
>VZTJ01001488.1:775953-888014 GCA_013397795.1 Orthonyx spaldingii | reverse complement strand
GAGAGGAGAGGAGAGGAGAGGAGAGGAGAGGAGAGGAGAGGAGAGAAATAAATTATAGGTGTCCTCCCCACACGTTTGGATACAGAGCTTGGAAACGAAGATGAGAAAAAGAGCTACAATGAGACCCTTAAACACAGGTAAGTGTCTCTGAGGTTAGCAGAGCTCAGTGATGCAGAGAAGCATTAGGATTTATGATAAACATGAGGTGCACACAAACCAGACACAGTTAAATCCCGTCTGTCCCCTGCAGACATGCAGATGATACATTTTGCTTTCAAGTAGGCTGGTAACACTTGACAAATATTGCCCCTCTGCCCCAGAACCTACCCCTGGGCTTTTAGCATCATTCCTTATGGAATTTCTTCTGTGAAGAGAGCTAATCAGGAGCAACACACAGGAACTTCAGCTATTCTGTGGGCAGCATGTACCAATAAAGGATTACTTTCCTCCCTTTGTTTCACAGAAATAAGACATTACAACCATTAAGTAAGCCAGTTGAGACACCCATCCTTTATGCTTTGGGTTCCTCTATTTGCTTTCTGGTTAAAAACCAGAGGCAAAATTTATTTATGGAACATAAATACATGACGCTACTTGTATTATCCCTTGACTTTATAGGAAAGTTCAACCAGGAAAAAAAAAAAGGTTCCAGGCAAATTGGACCTTCAAACCACCTAATTAAGGCTACGTTTGCATACTGATTTCAAGGCTGAGTACCTGTGTCCACAAGGCTGAGTACCTTTTTCCATTCACTCAACATTGACTGTATGTAAGCAACAGTAGGATATTAATCACAACGAAAAAGCATTTTCTCCCCCTTCTTAGACTCAGTATACTTGTTCTTTTTCCTAAATGTTATCTGTCCAGAATCAAGCAATTACTACCAGAAGCTATTAAAATGGAGACAATACCTTTCAGTTGCTCTTTTGCAATGGGAAGACAACATATGTTTGCTCTATCTTAGAAAATAAAAAACCGTGAAGATGATTTTCTGCTGTTTTTTTCTCCATGTTTAGTAATACTGTTTCTGTCCTTTACACAAGCATCTCTTCTCTCCATGATCTCCAGAGATAAACTGAAGGTGGTTTTGATATGATCCTTCTCACTTTCCAGTCTTCTTATCTCTTGAATTAATGTTCTCCTCTCCAATCCTTATGTTTTAAGGAGTTGAAAAAACTTTGAGAAACATCCTGGTTTGAAAAAATTCTCCTCTCCCCATTGCTGTGGATTTACACACACACACACGCACGCACACGCACGCACGCACACACACACACACACACACAAATTAAATTTTTCTTCCTTTGGTTTTCTTTATTTTCCAGGCTTCACTGCTTCTTCTTGAATCACACATACCATGAACATGATTGTCAGTCCCAGACGATGGGATGTCAGACTACAGAGAACAGATTAAAACGGAATTATTCTGCATTATTGTGTTTTCATTTCCTGAGGTTTCCTAAGTACAAATCTATTGATTTTATAATTTTAAACACTATTTTTCATATGTGCAAATAGAAATCAAAAGTAGACATAGAACTATTCATAATAAACATGCACATTGAAAGCAGGTGATTGCTATCATAAGCATAGCATCCATATAACTTAAATAAAACTGCACCTTGAAAAACTATTTAAAAATAAAACAAGCGAACAAATGAAAGCACTTCTGTTTGAAAGGGAACAACAAGGCAAGAACACACCAGCTTTCTTAGAAGAGCAAGCTTCAGTCCATCCCCACTGGTTTTGGATCTCTATTTTTCTCCTCAGCTGTCTTTCTGTCACTTTCCCTGTGTGGTGAGTGTTTTCTGCACTGCCTCCAGGAATCTGTCTCTTCTCCTCCTCTTTCACTCTCCATCGTCTTACCTCTTCTCCCCCAGATTCTGCTGCTTATAAAGGAAATGTTATTCGCATCCTGGAGTTCTCGTAATTTGTTCCCTGATTATGGAAACATCTCTCCTAGCTTCTTTGATTCTCTTGCCTATTTTTCTCTATCCGCTTTCTTTCTTTTCCACAACAATCCCATTTAATTACTCCCTCTTCTCTTCTCTTCTTCCTACCCATATTCCCCTTTCAAAACCCTTCCAGAATTCGTGCTGGGAATGTGATAGGTAATTATTTATTACCAAGACTGCAGACAAAGGGAAAGTGCCCTTAATGAGCAGACATTGGGGAAGTCCTAATGACAAACCATGAAACAACGGCACGATTCATTTAGAAAAATCAGGAGATTTCTAATGAGATGAGATCCTCAACTGGTATAAAAATATATAATTTCTTTCAGAAGATAATCAAGGATCTGCCACTTCAGGATCTGTCCTTCAGATAAAAATGCAGAATAGAAATAAAAGACAACATTGTCCCACATATTTTCAAAATGCCCTGGTTTGCATTTTACATCTTTAATTTAGATGTAAAGAGAACTGAATTCAGGATACTTTAGTACCAGGGAACAAAGTTCAGTTTGGAGCTTTGTCTGGTTTTGGTTTGTTTTTTTTCTTCTTTGTCTTTTTACAGCTATTTTTTCCCCCAAAGATTATATGCAGCACTTAAACCTTTTTTTGCAAGATAATCAGACTTTTTGGTATTATTATTATTTATGTTTAACTCTTATCTGAAATTAGGCAGCAAACAGGAGCTGCTCTGCTGGCTCAGCAAGCTAAGGGGCTGCTGTATAGATTGGTTTGTACTCAAGGGACTGGAGGCTGATCTCCTTCCCACACAGGCTATTTGGGTAGAAAAATCACAACTGCTATAATGAGTAGTATCTTTATCTCCATGTGTCAGCTCAGAGGGTGCTCTTCTGGGAGAAAATTAAATGTGACCTTCCACTGTTGATGTGACACAAACACACATATATTGCACAAGCTTCTGCATCAATGGCTCCTGCTTGCAGTTCTCTGATGTGCAGTGATCCTTAAGAAGGGTACAAGCCCCAGCACTTTTCTTTGAGGATCCAACATTATATTTGAGAGGTTTCAGAAGTGAATATGACAAACATTTTTGGACATACTCTGCTTGGCACAAACTGGGTGAAACACTGTGAATTTCCGTGTTGTCCCTGGACTAAATATATAATAATAGCAACAGAATTGGGTTTCTACGGTAAAAAATTGTTTTAGTAACTTTACAGTATCATGGACTGCAGGACTGTGCTGCTCTATACCTTGAACTACCAAATAAGTACCAGATATCCCAACAAACACACTGTTTGACATAGCAACAGTATTTATTAGCTGGACTTAGATAATTCTTCTGAAGTCAATGATGTTTTGAGAAGCATGGAAGAGATCATGGTCCAAACCACTTAACATCCAGCTGTTCAGACAGCCTCCACCAGTCTCCATTTCCTTCTCTGCTCATTTCTTCTTGGGGTTTGCATAATAGTTTTGGCTGGGATAGAGTCAATTTTCTTCATAGCAGTTTGGTTCAAATTTGTGATAAAAACAGTGTTGGTACATTGTTGATAAATAGTGCTTAGTTATTGCTGAGCAGGGCTTACACAGAGTCAAGGACTTTTCTGCTCCTCACCCCACCCCACCAGTGAGGAGGCTGGGGGTGCACAAGGAGTTGGGAGGGGACACAGTCAGGACAGCTGACCCCAACTGACCAAAGGAATATCCCAGACCATATGAAACTGTGCTTAGAAATAAACCTGGGAGAAGAAGAAAGGAGGGATGTTTAGAGTGGTGATGTTTGTCTTTCCAAGTCACCATTAAAGCCCTGCTCCCCTGCAGGTGGCTGGACACCTGCCAGCCCGTGGGAAGTGATGAATGAATTCCTTGACTTGTTTCCCTGTGTACTCAACTTTTGCTTTACCTATTAAATTGTCTGTATCTCAACCACGTGTTTTCTCACGTTTACCCTTCTGATTCTCTTCCCCGTCCCACTCTGAAGGAGTGAGTGAATAGCTGGGGGGAGGTGTTAGCTGCTGTCTGAAGTCAACACACAACAGCTTGATAGATAAAATTAGTTTTCCTGTTTAAGTAGGTCCTGCAGACCACTTTATATATACCACATATAGCAAAACATTTCTTACCTTAAGCCTTATGGTCATTATAGTACAAATTTTGAGCTAATCAAAGGACTCTCTTTAACCAAACATAAATACCAGGTGCACTAAATGGTCTTCTGTCTTTATGAGGCAGGGCCACTCTGCAAAGAAATTCTGTTTCTCACATATCTGCCTATAAACAAGGGACAGAGACTGCAGTGAACAATGATGGTCAGTGACTTGATAGCATGTGCTTGATGAAACTCTCTTTTCAATCATCTTGGAGAAATGAAAAGAGCACCTATAATCTGAAGCCTGTTTCTCATTTGCTATAGCAGACTCATAAATAACTGTGGGAGAGACTGTATTGCATTGTTTAACATGGATGAGTGTATGGATCAACCCCAAATTTCTAGGGTATAGGGATTCATCACTTGATAAAACCACTGATTGTGAACATATCATTCCAGTAATGCCAGTGGAGTCATACCAGCCTATAATTACACTAATGGGAACAAAAACCCATCCCAGGAGTAAAGATAAATAGATATATAGCATTAAATAAAAATAGACACTCAGAATAACTACCTCAACCTTGGATAATATGTTGTGTAGTAGCCTTTACTATTAGTTTTACTCATGGGAAATTTTACACATGGAGGATAGGCTAAATTTCATGTCAAAGAATCAATTCTTGGGACAGCAGAAAATGACAAAGATAAAAGCAATGACAGATATAGCTAAAGGTATCACAGAGAAACAATTGCTTTTCAGATTAACCACCCCCTTTTTAAATTGCCAGTGGAACTCTGTTGTAAAAAATAGGGTGTTTCTAAAATCAACATATTAGGCATTCTAAGTCCCAATTTGGGACAGTCCCTTAGAACAGGAGAAAACTTTTGTATCATTCTTCATTAATTCTCCACTTCCTTAAGTGCTTTGGGAATTATCTGTTAAAACAGGAATGCAATGAAGAAAAACTAGAAGAATGTGAGCAAGTACATAAAGTTGGCCCCCTGTCAACAAAGCCTGAATTGTGATAAGCAAGACATCATGCAAGGAGTAGGTATTTTTAAATGTCACAATTATTGGTTCAATAATCAGTTGTCATGGGTTTTAAGCTGCAATATTGTTTGTCAAACAAAACACTAAATAAAAAAAAAAAGGAATAAGGCCCTGAACACTGTTGCATTTGCAAGTTACCTGTAGTTATGCTCATGAACCTATGGTCTGCTAAATTTTGTAGGGCCCAACAAGTTTTCTGGAAGCCAAGTAAAGTGGATTCATAATGCTGAGTTTGCCCCTGCCATGCCCATTCCCAAAAAACCCATCCATTCCCATAAAGCCTAAGACCTTGTCCCACTTTCTCCCCACTGCTGACAGCAGATGAGATATTGCTGATCTCTGCTCTGTTTGGGATGACTGAAATGAGAACACCTGGAAATACAAATTGGACAGGAATATTTCTTTGTTTATACTCCAGTCTTTTGGGATTTGCTGTTCTTGTTTTACCTTAAAGTATGAAATGCCAAGGGCCAGAATCACCAAGGGACAAATGGATGCCACAATTAACAAACTATCTTCTCATTTAGCTTGCTCTTTATTAAATCTTATGTACAAAAAGGGGTCTTACTCCACATAGTCCAGAACTTTATGAAGTGACTTAGCCCAAGTCTTCTCTTGTAGGATTTATCTTGCACTGGTGTAACTAGCTGCAAAATGCAAGGACAATTAAGAATAAGAAAAGATGCTCGGCAGAAAAGATGCTCATAGGGCTGGAAAATCTCTGCTATGAAGACAGGCTGAGAGAGTTGGGATTGCACAGCCTGGAGAAGAAAAGGCTCCAGGGAAACCTTAGAGCACTTTCCAGTACCCAAAGGGGCTACAAGAAAGTTGGAGAGGGATTTTTGACAAGGACAGGGAATGGTAGGACAAGGGGGAATGGCTTCAGACTAAAAGTGAGTAGGTTTAGTTTAGCTATTAGAAAGAAATTCTCCACTGTGAGGGTGGTGAGGCACTGGCACAGGTTGCCCAGAGAAGCTGTGGATGCCCCATCCCTGGTAGTGTTCAAGGCCAGGTTGGACAGGGCTTTGAACAACCTGTTCTAGTGGAAGGTGTCCCTTCCCATGGCAGCGGGGTTGGAACTAGATGATCTTTAACGTCCCTTCCAACCCAAAACATTGCATGATTTTCTCCATCCTGAGGCCACATTAATCAGGTTTATAGGTGTTTGAAAACATCCAAGTTAGTGAAACTTGTTGGTGGATCAAATTATTTTAAAGTTGTCTTATTTTGGTTGCAGTTTGAGGGAATGTATAAATGAGAAACTCCAAGCAAGACACAGCACTTTTAAGAAGCCAGCAGCCACCTCTGCCTCCAGACCTGTTCACATGTTTGTTCACAGCTGTTGCCAAGTGCTTATATCTCAACTTCCATGCAGTCACAGAGTTATACTAAGAGGTGCATACATAGGCACATAGGTAATATAGAACAATGTTGGGAGCAGATCAGAGTTTCAGCTTCCATTCAGTAACACTAGAGAAGGGAGAGAACACAGTTTTCCTTTTTCCTTGCTTTTTTCTTTGCTTGCTAATAAGATTAATGGATTTCTTGTTATGTTCTTCTTAAAAGAAAACAGAACTCTGTGTAATGGGAAAGCAGTGTTGCAGGCTGGGCCAAACCAGAAAACTAAAAGGGAACTTGAGGCTGCAAAAAACCAAATGTGGTGCATAATGGGACCCATCTGCTTGTACCGAGATCTCTCTGGATGAGCAACAGATAACAAATTTCAGATAAAATAAATCCTGTATATTCATATCCATGCTTTCTCCACTTCAAACCCCTCAAAATCACAAAAGATCCATTTTCTCTTTCCAGAGTCAACCATTTTTAGAAGATTTATTTCACTTCTGTATCTATTCATAAATTCGAGTTCAATCTAGACCCAGTAGCAGACACTTGAATTTCTGCTGCTTCACATTCTCTATCTCTTGTCACATATAGGATATACAGGGATGTAAACTGCTATCAAATTATAAGTGATTTGCATTCATTTTGTACATATGCAGATTAGTACAAAATATGAAGAATGGCAATCAATCCAGATGATTAAAAGAAAACCTGCTTTCTTACACATTCAGTTTTCTTTTATTCAGATTTAGGACAAGTGAGTACCTCTGAGCAAGCTCTTGACAAGCAAAAAGAAAAAAAAAACTCAACAAAAAAACCCTGAATGATTTTGGAAATCAAAGCTCTGCTCAGGAAATGTAGTTGTCACTATTTCTAAATAAGCACAGGGCAAAGATCACCACTATCCACATGGAAGATTGCAAGAATGAGGTCCTGAATATCAAAATAGATGTATATTGTGTATTCAGAAGTTATACAGGTAAGAGAGACCACTAGGAAGATTCTTCATGCAACACATAATGCAGGATGTAGGTAATTCAAGCTTAAGCAAAAGTATTTACTAAAAAGTACAAAATCCCCAAATAGATTCCTCATCTAGAGAATCATTACATTCCTCCTCAGATTGTTCTCTTCATAGTAAATAATATGCATTTTGCTTCAGGTCTCTTTGTCTAGAGTCAGTTTACTGGCATTTTTTACTGATGCCTCTTTGCTGCATCTGTCCAGCAGAGCCCCCTGCCAGTGAATTTCTGTTGCCTCTGCAAGTAGTCAAAATGATCCTATCAGTCCCTAACTTGCACTTTGAGGAGCTAAACAACTGGTGTTTTCCCTGTTGTTCACTGTGTGATCTCTTACCGAGCCTTTAATTATTCTCATATCTCTTCTCTCAATTTTCTCTAGTTTATCAACATCCTTGTCTTTCCCACTGGTACCCAATTAAAGAAGTATTTCAACAGAAGTTAACCCATGCCACATAGCGAGATGGTTTCACTCTGCCTACATGAGACTTCTCTGTTCATGTACTTGAGTAAAGTTTCACGTTAAACTGAAAACTCCTCTTTTACCTATTTATTCATAGCACCAGACAAGCGGTTCACAGTTTTTGAGTGCCTGGATAGAGGATCCCCAATGAAAAGCATGCCTTACTTTTACTTTTCTTTGAAACAAGATTTTATATTTCATTACATTAGAGATGAGATCACTTGTCTGTACATAGCTCACTAAGACACACAGATCCCTGTCAGTATCTCCTACTCTTTCATTACTAACTCCCCTAACTTTTTAGATCACCTGCAAACTATTGGCAATGGCCATATTTTTTATCCCAAGTCACTGATAAACATGGGTGGCAACATAAATCTAGGAAATGGAGTCTATAATCGTGTAAAAAGTTAATTGGAAAGACACATAAGAAGGTAGAAATATCAATAATAACTTATGGAATGAGACTCACATGCTGTACCTGAACAATTCCCTTTATGAGTAAAACTTGAGATAGAAATAGCTCTTCTTACACAGACAGGGATTAGTTAATCTGTGTTGCTGTATCCAATATACTTTATGAAGGATAAAAAACATTTTGAATTAATGTATTGGGGTTATTAAGAGTCAGCTGACACCTGCAGATAACTACAGACAAGTAACAGGAATACTTAAACCATTATACACTTACTCATCTCACAGAGGGGCCTTTAACCTCCTGGCTTTCTTCTTACATAGTTTGATTACTAAAGCAGCTCTTCTGTCATCATAAGTCCTTGGCAATATTATATCCTGTCGTGATTCCAAAAACTAAACCTTTTACCGTAAAACATTTTTGTGGAGTTTTTTTCTTTTTTGAAATATACTCGATATCTTCCTGCAATATATAATTTTGCAATGACTCTGTCTTTATCTCTGACTTTCAGTCACTGTTTCTCAAGTTGGACATAATATACCTTGGAGTAATTAATAATCATATGGAACTTTTTCAAAGAGTACTTGGGGTGTGAAGAATATATACCAAGGACATCTGTGTCATTCTGATACCTTCTTACCTAGGTGTTAGCTGTCTTATCAGTCATGAATTTCTAATTAGGACCATCAAGATACAGAGCCAATAACAAGAAATGACAGGGATTTACTGGCATACCAGTTTTACCTCAAAGAGATTTGGAAAAACCTAGAATTTGAGAGTAGTTTTCTTACAAACTATGACTCTGTCTAATTTTACAAATAAAAACCCCCTACAATACGTGGTCCCATATGCCTGTCCTACATTAAAGTCAAGACTATAAACTGACCTGATTTGCTGGTAAGAACCTAATTAGCATGGCTACAGGGTGAGCAGTCCCTCCAACATAATAATTTATTAGCTAGAATTCCCTGGGCCTTGGCCAATGCACATTCCTGCCAAGGAGATCTGAAGAAGAAAGGGACCTAATCCACAGGATTTTCTGACTCTTAGCACAATGGGTTTTGGCAAGGAACCTTGCCTTGCTTTGTTCACTCTAAGTTAATAGAAGAGGAGAAAATGGATTTTATACCAGTTGGGCTGTGGTGGCTACTAATTTCTATTAGTAAGCAGCTTTTTGGAGACCACAAGGTAAGTCACCATCCAGAGCTCCTGCACTGTCCTTTATCAAAGAGAAAAACAGCATCTGCTTTGGATAGGCTCACTAAATAGATGCTTTAACTGGACAGATACTAGAAAAAAATTTGGCATTTTTGCCTCAGAGTTTTGTTATCTGTCTTCATCATATCTCCCGCTGCAGCTTGTAAGAGAAGATGGGGGTTTCTTGTGTTAATCTTCCTAAAAAATACTTTCCTACTTTTTTCCTCTCTTTTGGATGGCTCCCCAACATGATGTTTAAACTAATGTAATTGTTATGAAGGTTTGAAAATATTTAGGTTTCATCAGCTTATTTTAGATCCTCCTTTCCTGATGCTTCTGTGTGTTTCAGTTTGAAGATCTGATCTTTTCTTATGTATTAATCTGACTCATCCTGTATGGACCTTTTGTAAGTTTTCTGATTTGTGTGGCTTCATCTGTTGTTCCAACCAATCACAAGTTAGAGAAATCTTTTAGACTTAAGGAGGCTTTGTCCACCTCCCAGTGACATACTTCTCCCAACACCTTCATTCAGAGGCAGAAAGCAGCCTGGACATGAGGTACTTGACTGAACAGTTGAGATAACGGTATGTTTTGATTTTGTTCTTTACATGGTTCTTTTGTAAAACTAATGAGGAAAAATTAAGGCAACAAAAGAACTTGTTTTCATCCAGGAATGCAGATCTTTTCTCTATTTACATGCCAACTATTCTGCATCCCTGGGCATTTTCTGTCTCCACCCCAGTTTTCAGGGTAGAAAACACTGAGTCATTGCTGATAAAACAAGCAGGAAAGTTAACTATACTGTTGCCACCTATCAACTTCCTGTATGAGGAGACTATATCTAAACTGATTTAATGGGGTTGTCATCCAACAGTCTAATGCTAATGTTGCATCTGAGATCGTTTTGACACATTATTCCTCTTTTAAGACTATGCTTGGGATGAGAAAGTAGAAAATTCGATCACCAAGGGCAATAACTTGGAGTGATTTTTTCACTGCTTTTCAGGTCTGCTTTTCTCCCCCCCTTGCCCCTTGATGTTTTTTTCCCCCTTTCCTAGAAGACAGAGTCATAGAATCATATAAGGGTTTGGATTTAAGGGGACCTTTAACTCTCATCTAGACCAACTCACCTGCAATCAGCAGGGACATATTCAACTAGAACAGGTTGTTCAGAGCTCTGTCGAGCCTGACCTTGAATGTTTTCATGGATGGGGAATCTATTGACTTCTCTGTGCAACCTGTACCAGTGTTTCACCACCTTCATTGTAAAAAAAATTCTTCTTTATACCTTCTCTAAATTACTCTCTTTTAGTTTAAAACCATTATCCCTTGTCCTAATGCTAGAGGCTCTATTAAAAAGTCTGTCCTCATCTTTCTTGCTAGCTCCTTTCACATATTGAAAGTTTGCAATAAGATCTCCTTTAAGCTTTGTGTTCTCCAGGCTGAACAACACCGTTTCTCTCAGCCTGTCTTCATAGAAGAGGTACTCCAGCCCTCTGAGCATTTTTGCAGCCCTCCTCTGGACCTGCTCCAACAAGTCCTTGTCTTTCCTGTGCTGAGGACCCCAGAGATGAATGCAGGACTCCAGATGGGGTAAGGACAAGACACTCTCCAGCTGAAGTGCATGCTCTAAAATTATCAATCTCTGATGAGTATGGGATCTGCAGAAAGGAAATGTATACTTATTGCAAGAGTGACACAGGATTCAGCTCTTTTGGTATAATTCAGAAGTCAGCTCATTTCTAGATATGATATTTGGGACAATGTAGGTTTGGGAGTGCACCTGTTCTGAACACAGCCTGTTATACACAGTGACAGATCCTGTGAGCTCCAGACAGATAAATGGCTAATCTTTTCAAAGTGGAAGTAACAATTCTGTCTCATACAGAACACTGGACTCGTAATTCAAAAGATCTGACAAATTTAGAAAGGATTTTCTTCACGTGTTTGAAGAAACTGACATTTTTACAATCTAGCCTGTAATCGTCTTCTAGGATAACATTGAAGGGATCAAAGTAAACACATGTAGGAACCTAATAAAACCGAATCTCCCAAAAGACAGGTGAGCTAACTTTCTACTTCACAGTTTGACTTTAAATGTGATTCCCATTCAGTAATTTTGTGCAAAGAATGATGGACTGAATTTCTGTAGCCTAAAATGAATGTTGCCAGGACACTGCAGTGATATATTAAGGGAAGGGAGAAAGAGAGCTTCCAGGACTCCAAAATGATGTGGCAAAGAGGAAATAACTAGGAAGTTATTAGGAATCTTTTTCTATGGATAGATAAATTGAGACAAAAATACAAATGAGTTCTTCTGGGTCTCAAACGGGAGCTGCAAACAAACCAAAAGTCCCCATGTCCCCTCATTTAAACTACTTACTATGGTCAAGGTGTCGTCTGAATAACTAGCCTGTGTAACTAGATCAGGACATCTGGAATTGTTTTATATTTATGTTTCAAATTTAAAATTCTCTAAGGAACTGGAAAAAGTGGCCTGGGGAGTATGTTATTTAACTAATGTCTCTATAATGACCAAGAAACAGTAACAGAAAAGGGAATCATCTGACTTGCCCTGTGGGACACGATTTGCAAGACTGGGTGTTGTTCAGCTCCTGCCCAAGCTATCTGGCACATATGCTGTAAAAACAAGTGTCAGGTAATGGAGCATGCCCTCATGCTCAAGGAGAGAACAAAATGCATTGCACTGCATGTCCCAGTGGAATTGGGCTCTGGAGAGTCGGAGACCCACTGCCATGGACAGGCTGTGCTCGAAGTGTCCACCAGGGGTTAACATTCAATATCAATCTGTCATCTCCCTTGTTTTGCCTTAAAGGTGATTCATCTGTTTGAGAGCTGTCATTCCAAAACGATACTTTCTTGGGTATTCTCGTTTACTTAGAGGAAAGGACAATGTCTATCCTGCTTTTGAGTAGGACCATGGTTGCAACAAAGTTGATCACAATCAAATATTTTGTCTATATTATCGACAAAAGAACAATAACCTTGGACAAGATGGATCAGCTTGACAACAGAAATTTAAAAAATACTTTCTCCAAGGAATTAGTCTGAAATCTACACCATGGGTATAGGGTGAAAATCAGAGACTAATTACAGTAAACTTCCCTTGTTCGTCGTCCCAGCTGCAAGAGTCTTGCAGTGATTTACCTAGTGAGACAAGGAATTACTGGAACTTGTCCAACTCGACCATGCAAAGCAGCTTAACAAGCAAAAGTATCATTTGTGGCAATTTTCCTGAAGCTCCATAATGACTCTCATGGAACCTCAAAGGTGAAACGATCTAACAGAAATGTGGAATTGTTTTGAAAATGAAACCCCCACATTTCACACTAAGTGGAGCTAGGAAATAGGACCCAAAATACCTTGCCTCCTCCTGCTCTGACAGAAAGTGGTTAATTGCTATATTTGGTTTAGAAAATGTATTAAAAGCATAAAATTGAAGGTTTAATTATATTTGGTATGTGTTACTGGCAGAGATTCATGAAATGATCAACAATTATCTTTCTCATCCATCAAGTGCTCAGGGATCACACAAGGACAGGGAGTAGGAATATGAAGCAAGCTGTGCCAAAAACATGAAAATGTGTTGTTTCTCTTGTAGCTTTCTTCATTTTTTTCCCCACATTTTCCATGCACATCATTCAAATTAAAGTGGGTTTTTTCAGCATAGCTACTTTCCCACTTATCTGGAAGCAATCAACCCCACAAAACCTTTTGAGCATCAAACTCGCTACAGGACACAGTGGAGTCTCATTTTAAACCAAGAATGAATTAACGCATTCCTATTTAACTCCAGTACTTGATTAACCCGAAATGAATCAAAAAGTGCTGCTCATTGACATGCAAACCCATCTTTATTACATTGCTACTCGTAAAACTTGGTATGCAAAGGCACAACTCTGCCAAAACATTCAGACAACAAAAACCAGCTTAATTTTGGATATTTACACATGTTTCTGAAAGACTGAGATATTTCATGCCTACAACCAAACTTTAATTAGTGCTAAAATTACAATACAATGCATCCCATCAAAGTAGGCATGCCATTTATGGCTGCACACTTAACTCTTGGGTTGTCAGATGCTCTGTACATTGGGAACACTAACATCCTGTTTAGCTAAGAAATTCATTGTTCAGTGCTTAAAACACAGCTAGAGGGGGATGCGCAATATGCCATGCTGTGAATGCAACTGGAAAGATGTAACTCCTGAACGGTGGCTTTATTAGTACTTACACGCTTATCTATTTACTTTTTAGTTATTTCTCATTGAGGTACCCGGCCTATTGAGGTACCCTTTGTGAAGGACAAACAGTAGAAAGCTTGATGCTGCTAACAGATGTGGATGCACTCAATGGGAAAACCCATTATTTGAAGGAAGGGCTGAGATTTCTGTGGGATTCTACAAAAGGCTAAGCTTTTGACACTTCTATAAAAGTCTCAGAAGAGCAGTTATTGTTGTTTCTTATGAGGGGATGTTTGGAATGGTAGCTTGAGGCCCGAAGTGTTCTAAATTCATCACGTAGCACACACAACTTTAGTTACTCAGAGGGGATCACAGCTTGAACACCAGTATTTGTTGTTCCAGTCTGACCACCATAACCAAAGCACAGCTCTTCCTGCTATCACCATCCAAAACTGGAATTCAGAGAAGTGGGGCAGCATAATGGAAATGTTCCCTACCACAACACATTGTGTGGTTTCACCAAGAACAGAGAGAGAGTCAGTGCTTGCCAACCACTTGGGAATTTAGTTTTGTCCAGGTTTTATTGAAGACTCTTCTCAAGGAGAGGGAGCAGGTAACAGGGCGAAGGAATAAAAAGCTCCTTTAACTTCTGTGCTTGAAGTCTGCTTGCCCCCAATTACCACCTGTCAAAACAATTCACTCAGGTGCTTGCATTTAGTTGGGATGAACAGGTACACAAAGACATGGTAAAGCATGTAGCGCTCGATGTAGAGGTGGCACAGAGCCCTTTCTCCAGCACATAATGAGGGACCTATAGCAGATATTTTGACCTGAGTGTTCCGTAGAGCCAACTTCCACTCGCCATGTCAGATATGCTATTAGCACCGCTTAGGTTTAAGGATCTCAAGTTTATGCCGGTTAGTGCTGGTCAGGTAACAATGATGGGATGGTTTGAAAACAAGTCTATATCTTCTATTTTTAAGGAGAGAATAATCCAATGGCAATTCCACAAAGTAAAAATTAGAGGGTCTGACTGCCCAAAAGAGCTATTTTCAAAGGTCACATGCATTGTTAATAGAAAGCTTGAATAACATTGAGGAAAAAAAACCTGTGAAACATCCAGTAACTCGGATGAGAAAACAAATAGCCGGTTATAGACAACAGAAGCATGAGGCATGATCCCAATATATAGGTTTCCTTTCAAAGCTGGATGTCTACTTGCAGATATCCACTAAAAGCCCACACATTAATTACAAAAGGAAAACGATAAGAGTTCAATTCATTTCGTTCTTTTATTCCAGGCATTTCATGGCTGTCAGTCTGAAATTTTGAAAGAGGCCCACATTGAAGATAACCCTATAAACAGGGTAACTTGGGATTTAAAAAAAAAGGCTTAAAAAAAAAAAAAAGGTAAACTTTCCCCACATATGGTTCTAACAGATGTGGTTTCAAATTACCATTGGGACACAATAATGTTTTTTGAATATACCGAATGTTAAATAGTTGGCTCTTCCTATGTGACAGACATTAGAGCTCAGTGGTTTAAGCAGAAAACTCCCTATTTGTGTCTTTAGCTGGCATGTACTTCATTTTCAGCCCACACCGGTCAGTATGATTTAATACCTTGGCCTGATGTCCCTCTCACCAGCAAGAAAAAGGATAAAATAGGATTAAAGACATGAAACAAAACCAAACCAGGCAACATCATCCCCCCAGCAGCCAATGCCAGGCTCCTGCATTGTTCCTTACACAACAGCTCCCGCAGCCCTGCAATGGGAACTCACTGGAGATGACAGCTGAGGAAGAAAAACATTAAATAATTCAAAGCCACTAACATCAAGTCTGATGTAGGTATAAAAATAGTTACAAAACACCACTCTACATGTTTTCATTATAGGAACTTTGACTTACTTGGAAACATCAAGAAAACCTCAAACCTATCCCACTCCCAGCCTCACACGCTCAATTAGTCTGGCAGTGGAAATGACATCCATTTCCAAACCAGCCTTCAATTTTCATGGCCATTTTGTCCTTCTGCACTGGGGGAGCCAGCACTGTTCCACAGCAGGAGTGAAAAAGCCTGATCCAGAGACCATTAAAACCAACAGGAGCCTTTGAATTAACAGTAATGATTCTTGGATCTGGCCCTGGTTTAGGTTAAAGTGTTGTGGTGCTTTGGGGATTGAAACAAGATTGAATGTGATTGGCTTTTGTTATCTCCAAAAAATCTTTGTTGCTGGGAGTGTCCACCTCCAAACACTCAGTCTGCCAAAGCAGTGCACATTTTAAAAAAAGGCCTTAATGAAATTCCTTAATAAGGAAACATGATGGCAAGGTGAGCTACCGTATATTCTCTGTAAAATTAATTCCAGGTATTTTCATTTGAGCAGAGAGAAGGTGAGAGAAACAGAAGTATTGACATATGAAGAATATATGCCCCCCCACGCACACGTTAGATTGGGCAGCATTGCTGGGGTTGGGTATCCTGACTTTATTGATTTATATATTTCATGCACAGCACAGATGTTACAGACTTTGTAATCTTCTGTGCTCTGAAACGGAGGGTGGGGAAAAAAAAAAAAAACAAAGGAAAAAAAGAATCAAAGAGTCTTCAGTGCCCAGAGCACAAGAGAGCACAGGCTGTAGGAATCCAGCTCTAATGATGAAAGAGTTGGTAGAGGTCCCTTTCTTCCTGGTGTTCCCCCATTTTCTCACCCCCTAAAAGATACATATTTCTTCCCTAGTATCAGCTTCTGATATCCCCTTCTTCTCTGTTACCATCTTCTCAACTAGATGCTTGCTAAGTCTGATAATCTCTGGGGAAGACATCAGCCAAAATAAATAAATACATAAAATTCAACAAAACATTAATTATGTAGAAGGTATAAAAGAATACAAAACAAAGTGATGCAGGTGTACAATAACTGTTGCTCTCCAGAGCCCATGATCAGCAGTGTTCGTCACAGAAAGCCACAAACAGATGACATTTTAAAGCATACGAGGGGTATGCAAGGCTGCAAGCCATGGTGTGTAGCTTCTATATGAGTCATTTGTGCATCCCTCCAATCCCAAATAAGATTGTGAACAGCAGGAAGCATAATAAGCCATGAAAGCTAAGTCCTGAAGAAAGCCCTGTTCAGGTGGACCCAGACGCTCGCCAGCAAACAGGGCTCTAAGTGACAGGCAGGTGGCTTTGCTCACACTTTCTTGTGAGATAAAAGCAAAACCAAGAGAGTATCAAAAGTTTCCAAATCCCAAGTGTCTTTGCAGGGCATCGTGAACACCAGAGGGATTTTAGGATAGAAAGGAGATGGAGGTACAGGGGAAACATGTCAGGCTGTGAGAAGATGATCATTAAGTTGTCCCTTGGTATCAGGATTCTGGTGCTCCAGTGTGGAGAAAGCAAAGGCATAATTTGCTGTTTTCCATACACTCACTAGAAAGAAGTCTAAGAAAAAAGACTCTGTTAGATGCTGACGATGAGAAGTAAAAACATTTGAGCAACAGACAATTTCACAGTCAGATGTCACAAGACAGGCAGGCTGGTTGTTCTTACTTTATATAAAGGGTGTTTGGTTGGTTATATTTTTGTTCAGATTATCCCCAGGACAAGAATAAAAGTCAAAATGAGAGCCTGTTTCATTGCTGGGCTTTCTGATTCTGTCACGAAGCCTCCAACCATTATACTACAACCTACTTTCACAGTACCGAGTAACAAGCTGGGTGATAAAAACATCAGATGAAATTCAGTATCAATAAAAGCAAAGTAATGCATAAAGGGAAAAACAATTCTAACAATGCATACACAATGTGGGCTCTAAATTAACCGGTGCCACACAGAAAGTTGGCTGAGGAAACTCCATGGGATGCCCTCTACAAATACTGGCTCTCTGCTTATGCCAGTTAAACGCTCAGGGAAAATTTTGACATAATTTTAGGGAAAAAATAGAAAATGAAAGGAGAAAATTCATAGAATCATTTATGTTGGAAAAGACCTGTAAGATCATTGAGCCTAAGCATTAACCCAGCCCTGCCAGGCCCACCACTAAATCTTGTCCCTAAGCACCACATCCACACACTTACTGAACACTTTCAGGCATGGTGATTCCATCATTTCCTTGGCAGCCTGTTCCAATGTCTGATCCCTCTTGCAGTGAAGAAATTTTTCCCAATATCCAATCTAAACTTCCCCTGGTGCCACTTGAAGTCATTTCCTCCTGTCTTGTCACTTGTAACTTGGGAGAAGAGACTGATTCCCACCAGGCTACAACCATCTTTCAGGCAGTTGTAGAAAGTCAAAAGGTCCTCCCTGGGCCTCCTTCTCTTTAGACTGAATATAATATGGGATGATGTTTTATAAGGTAACATGCATTTCCTGCTTAATACTGTATACATTTGGGGTCAACCTATCTCTAAAATACAGAGTAGAATTAACAAAGACAGAGGAAAAGGCTGCAAAGATTATCAGGA
The DNA here is from genome assembly GCA_013397795.1 of Orthonyx spaldingii. Lineage (NCBI taxonomy): Eukaryota > Metazoa > Chordata > Aves > Passeriformes > Orthonychidae > Orthonyx > Orthonyx spaldingii. The sequence goes on along the minus strand of VZTJ01001488.1, from coordinate 869,842 downwards.
ATATGGAAAGACTTGCAGAATAGATAGAGTAGGGTGGGGATTTTCAGCTTGGAAGAGAAAAACAAAATAAAAAAGTAGAAGGCATATATCCTGCTGTATAACTCACAAAGTAGGAGTCATCTAATGAAATTACCAAATTGAGAGGTTAAAGCAGAAAAACAGGAAGACTTATTCACTTATTGCATGATTTTAAATTTTGAAACTTTTTCTCGTGGCAATCACAACTATATACTGGGTTCAAAAAGAATTCAACAAATTCTTAGAGGACAACTGCTTCAAGGGCTACTAAGCAGGACAGTTCAAAAGACTGTCCTGAAGATAGAAGACTGTAATGAAATAGTGCACTCTGTATTTTAACATGAATAAAATTAGACTTCATATCAGTACAAGAAAGCTGCTGTAAATAGCTGGCAATCCAGAAAAAACTCCTGGGTCATGGGACTAGCCTAAAACCTTATCACCTCCACAAAGCTGTTTGTATCCCCGTCTTTCTCTATTCTCCTTGGCAAATGCTTCCACCACATCGACTCAATGTAAGTCACTAAGTCATCAGACAAAAACCAAAACCCCAAGCAAAAGATGGAGCTTGCTTTTCCTGGGTTGATAAATTAAATTGTAGAATCATAGAATCACAGAAAGGGTTGGGTTGGAAGGGACCTTAAAAATCATCTAGTCCCAGCCTTCTCTGCCATGTGCAGAGACACTTCCCACCAGACCAGGTTGCTCAAAGCCCCGTCCAGCCTGGCCTTGAACACTTCCAGGGTTGGGGCATCCACAGCTTCTCTGGGCAAACTGTGTCACTATCCTCACAGTAAAGAATTCCTTCCTAATATCTAATCTAAATCTGCCCTGTCTTAGCTTTAACCATTACCCCTTGTCCTACCACTACATGCCCTTGTCAAAAAGGCATAAATCATCAGACATATTCTGAAGGAGACAAAGGGTAGGAGCTGGGGAGAGAGGACATTGGGATGGGAGGAGAGGGGGAGAGCAGGACCCCTCTCCTTCCATGCCGATGGGTCCTGAGGTTGTCTCTGATGTGAAACTGCAGCCTGAGAGTCACCTGTGATGATGATTAAAAAAAAAAAGAGGCTGGTCACATAAAAATGCAATTATCTGTTCTTTCAGTTTTCTGTGTTTCCATTTGTTTTTGAATTTTGTCCCTTGTGATAACAGTTGCTGTTACAACAGAAAGCTGCTATACTAAATAAGAATTTCTCTTTCAGCAGGACACTGAACCTGAGGGTGAGATACATGAGAATTTGTGTGGTTGCTCTGTCAGTGCAAGATCTCCTGAGATTTCTTTGGATTTAATCCCTTCCTACAAATCCTGCAGTGCTGTATCACTTTGATGTGACTTTGTGGGATTCTCATTACTTGTATTCACTTTGGTTTCCAGGAAGCTTGAGATGTCATCATCTGCTAACATATGCTGAAATGCATGTGTCACTTTCATAATAAATTTCCAATATAAAAAATATCTATAAAACACACAAATATGAAATTAGTTTGTAACACAATCTCAGTTCTCTGTTTATTAGGGAAAGGCAAAGTTGGTAGTGCTGTCAATTATGGGAAGAGCGAGGCAGCTTTAATAATAAAACAGCATTCACAGTTTCTTATAACTATACTAAGCAAATTGTTTGGCCTGAAAATTTCCATGCCAGCTGTCTGCCTCAGGCTGAAGTTTTTTGGAAAATTTCAGTCAAAACAGTTCAGCAGATTCTGAGAACAAGGCTAAGGAAAAATATGTTGTTTTAGTCACGTTTAGAAAAAAAAAAAAGAAGCCTTTAGCTTTCTTTCTAAAACCTCCTCTGGGATTTTTAGGACTTGAGAGGAAGGACTTGAAATTTGCCTGGGAGAGAACTGTTTTTCTTCTAATGAATTTTGTGTCTATCTGTGTGAATTAAGCCAAACTTAGACATCTTTGATAAAAACAGTGTTGCTACATGCTCCTGATGCATTTGTACATATTTGCCAGCTTCCATCACTTACATTTCTACCTGTGTATGACTAAACAAGATGTTTTATGTTATGGGAAGTGCCAGGTCTGCATCCAAGTATCAGAAATGCAATCAGAGATACTCTCTTGTTCTTGGCATGATCTGAAGTTGGTAGCAGCTGAATGAATTTAGGATGAAAGACTTGGAGAGCAGGGGTTAGAGGGGTGAAAATGGGATTGCAGAAAGGAGCTGGATGAGGCAAGGCACGAGGAGATGACCAGACTGAGCAGGAAGGGCTGAGGGATCTGTTTAGAGGAGCAGAGTACTCTGTTAAACTAAGCCATTGACACACAAAGACCAAAATGAGGCAATATCACAAAGCTACTAGCTCTTGGAAGCCTTAATAAAAACAAAAGAAATCAACAAAAACTAGACTAACAGAACAATAACATGATTTAAAAGTATATATTTGAGACCCATAATTTAAGTAAAAAACACAATGAAAGTTGCCTTAATCAAGTGTCTGAATAACGAAACAGTCATTATTCACAAGACAGTGTTTTATCCAAACCAGCCTGGAGATGAAGCAATGAGAACGAAGAGTAGAAGAGGAGGTTTACAATCCCTGTCTCACCCGTTGCAGAGCTGGGAGGTTTGTAGTGACTAAGCAGAGGACTGTGGAATGAAGGCAAATGTGTTTCAGATTATGGCAGCCAAATCATGCCCCAAGACTGTGGGCAATGCTGGGCAAGTCCTGTCAACCCAACATTTCATAATTGTGTCAGAGTGTGTTGCAGCTTCTGGATGATCATCTTGACAGCTCAGAGTCTGATCTGCTCAAGTGTTAAAACATCCACAGCAGCAATTAAAGGCTGTGTGAACTTTGCATTGTTTTAGCACCACCATAAGGAAACACCATAAGTAATCCCCCATCACGGCTCTGTCTGCAGGAACACACCGGCCAGTTGGCTCTTGAGATTGTTCTCTGCTTTCTAGAACACAAATCTGTGCCAAAAAGCTGATCACACCTTAAACTCAGCTGCACAACAGGTAATTTTCTAGAAATAGCAGCATTTGCTTGTTCCGGACTGACAGGATCTGTGCTGCCCACAGCACAACCACCTAATGCTGTTTGTATCAACAGGCAGAAAGCAAATTCCAGTGTCTCTCATGCTCTGTCAGTTTTTCCAACCACTTCTGGCAGTCACTTCTAAAAGCTTTTTGACTAACCAAACTCTCCCTTCCCATTCTTCTTTGTGTTACAGAGGTAAGAATGAAATGGTTTTCATCATCCAAAGACACACAGGCAGTTCAAAAGGATTTATCAGAATTTTGAAAACTTTCAATTATAAAATTTGGGAGTTCAATTCATTTATAAGATTGGGTCATTTAAGCCCAGGTGACCCCGTGGAAGAGATGGTTTATGAATTGCTGGCCTCCAGGACTTTGCTCTTATGTGAACAGACAGTACTTGAAGGTGCTTCTGCCCAGGAAATGAATCCTGGCTTCTCTTATCCTCCATAGAGCATGATATCATAGAATCGTAGAGTATCCTGAATTGGAAGGGATACATAAGGTTCATTGGATCCAACTCCTGATATAAGACCAAGACTGATTTTATGAATAGACCCAATATTCCCCAGAAGGCACAGGCACAGACTGGATTTTTTTAAGCAATTTTAAGATTTTCAGTACACTTATTGGAGTTTGAGGGGGACACAACAAAGCCTGTGAGCCCTTATTGCATACATGATGCAGGGTTGGACTGAAACAGTAAAACAGGATTTAATCTTCTGTTTTCTAACTTTTGACTGTATAACTAATCAATCTCCAGAATACTTTGAAGGCTCAGAGTGTGCAAACACATATGCAGGCAAGTGATACAGCTTCTACTCAGTGTTTAAAGAGAAAACTGTGCTGAATAATCACCTAAAACCTAAATCAATGGGCAGCGAGACATCTCCTGCTTTCATGTTTGCTGTTGCTGCCAGGGTAGCACATCTGCCACCGGTGCCTTAGTGGTGATTATGGTAGTGGAGCAGCATCCTGGACTGCAGTGGTTATCCTAGGCTGCAGCAAATGCTACTTCACTAAAACATGTGGAGATATCTGTGAAATCTCACTGAACCATCCCCATTTAAATGAACTGATAAATGCCGTTCAGTGAGTTCCTCCACCTACATCAACCACCAGCAACTTCTCTCTTCTTCTTCCTTCTTCCCCCCACTTAAAAAAAGAACAAGGATTGTGGCACATCCTAGAAAGCAGCTCTTACTTGGAAAAGGAAACTTATCTGCCAGCCTTATTCCATTTCAAAATGCACTTTCCTCCTTCTGGCTTTCCAACACACTGGAAGAACAGAGAAATCTGTGCCTGCTTTCACAGACATCTTCACACTCAAAAGATCACCTCTGCTGATACCCAGCAGGACAACATGAGATGATGTTTGAATGCCCCTACAGCACAAACAGCTTCATTCCCAGCAATTTGATATAAAGGCAAAAGGATTTTTGTGAGTAAGGCTTAAACTTTCTAAAATTTGAACTTTCTGTAAGAAGTGTTTGTCACTGCACAGAGACAAGGAACCGTGTGCTCCTATTCACATTTCAACTCTGCCTTTACAGATGCTCCAGAGAGAGCGATGTAGAACAGCTGGCAACAAAAATTATATATTTCAAACAAAACTATTTGTCTATCAAGTGAAGCAATGGTGAAACAGCACAGAAGAATGAAAATTGTACATTTATTCCTGACTACTAGAAGCCGTATAGCCACGCTACAGCACCACTGCTCATGTTATGTTGATATAGTTATAAATTTCTCCATGATTCTTTTTCCTTTTAATCTAGAGCAAAGAGGAGATACACATATACACTTAGGCTTTCAAAAAATGTTACATTATAAGACTTTTCTCTCTGAAACCTATCAGTCAAGGATCCATGAATACCCAATTCACTGGCAAGTGGTGCGAGTTACTCTGTCAAAGTACCCAGCAACACCAATCTGTCAGTCCAAAGCAAAAACAGAGTATTTTAGCTTTTAGTTACAATAAGCTATGCTGATAGACCTTGTAACAGGGCAGGTAACAGCCAGTCTTTAAATATGAATTGACATTGATTTACAGAGTTTCATTTCTTTGAATCAAATCTGAGAGAACGAGTTTCAAGCTACTTCACCTCCTGAAATTACAATTACACATTTCTTAAACACAGAAGAGTTTGCTTTAAAAAAAGAAAAATAAAATCTCAACTGCCTACAGGGGTAAGATAAAAGGAAAAAGTGATGTTAAAGATATCAAACTATCAAGTTTTTGTTTATTCATCTTTTTTAATTCTGCTTTTCTCCTCCATAAATTTTTAAAACCGCCTTGATTTGAAATCCTAATAATAAATATGCCACGCAACATTCCTCCTGTCAAATCTCTCTCTTCGTGGTATTACTGCAATATTTGTAACTTTTGATCTGGAAACATCAAGTTACGTAAGATCATAGTTCTGCTCCTTGCAAAGATGTGATTCTGTCAGAAAATGAACCACTGGAGCGGGAACTCAACAGAACTGGAAATGACTTTCCCAGGGAAAAGGTAGTTCTGCCTAAGCATCTCAGCTATTTTAAAGTGCAAGAACTGAATGTTTTATTCTCCTGAGCAGAGAAATGGCAAACTACCAGGTTAAAAATAATCAGAGTAGGCTCTTAATTGGAATAGTGTACATGTTGTAGACAGAATGAAATAACATTTAGTTATTATGCACTCCAGGAAACCAATCAAATAAAATAAAAAAAGAAAATTCACTTTGTAAAACAAAAGAGAACATTGTCCCTTGCCAACATACTATCTGCTCACCAAAACAAAAGGAAAGCATCTATTTTAAATGAGTCTCAAGGAAAATAATGAAGCTACATGGACTTAAAATTGCAGAGTCTTCTCAGCCCAAATCTCACTCCTTCCCCAGACCCACTGAAATTAGAGAAATGTCTCTCTTTTTCCATCCATGTAGTAAAATAAATTGGGGGGAGGGGGGACGATCTCCCGCCCTCAACCAAAACCAGATGAGCAGCTTTACCCTCATCCTTCCATAATTTTTCCCTATCCTTTAAAATTAGAGAAGGCAAATTCTCCCCAAAAAAGCCTTTCTAAACCAGGACCCCTTGCTGCATAAGGAAAGGAAAAGGAAACTATGAAGTTAACTTCTGCATCTCCTTTTGCCTTTTACTCCTTTCCTTGCCAAAGAACAACGTGAGAACCTTTTTCCACATTAATGACCCTCTTTCTTCACCAAAACATGACATTTCTTCTCCAGATCACACACATAAATAACAGATGAATTGAAAATCTCCCCTATTGAAGGTGTGTACACATTCACGCACGTATGGACAGGAAAGGAGAGTGAGGCACAGAGGCAGAGTCCCTGTAAAAATAAAGTGCATCTCAGTGCAGTGGAAGTAATTCGCAATCTTGGTGATTTTTTTAAGGGGGAAAAAGGGGAAAAAAGTGAAACAGGTTGCCTGCAAAGGCACCTCCCCTCCTCCCCTGCCCCAGTTGTGTGTGCAGACCCCCTTCCCAGGATGGTGAGTGCGGAGCAGTGATCCTGCTCTCAAGGGAAGAGCAACACAGTTTAAATTTTCAGGTGCCTGGTAAATGCACAGCCGCACATCGTGACCTCACAGTCCCCTCCCTGCCCCCAGACCTGCTGCAAACTAGCACAGAGCCTAATTTTCTTTGGCCATGCACTGACTTGGGGATTGCATTCTCAAGGGGTCACGGCCGCAAAGAATTCTCCTGGCCTCAAACCACCCCACTCCAGCAAGGACTGATCCAGCAGCGTGGCAGAGTCTGAGAGCTGGGAATTTCACAGGGACGGGCAGCTCGCAATGACCACAAACGAGCAAATTCCTACAGCCTTGTAACACAGGCAGAGCCGAGCGAGCTGCTGTGAAGTCTTGCCTCGCTGCAAAACAGTGCAAGAGACGCGTCTTCCTCCCTTTATGCTCCCCCCAACTCTACTAAATATATGTGTATATACACACACACACATACGCCTTGTTTTTTCAACCCAAGCCTATAAAAGTGCTACAGGCAGAGGCACTAAGTGGGAGGCGCCTGGCTCTGAAGAGGCCAATGAAATAAATTAAATACAAATCACTGGCTCAGCCCCAGCCACCCCCAGCTACCAGGGGAGAGGTTGGGGTTCCTGATGGCCAATCCCCAGCTCCTGCCAGAGCCGGAGTGCGGGTGGCATAAGCGGACTGCTGGCACAGTGTAGGTGTATATATGTTAAGCCTTGGGTGTTGCAGGCACATATGGTGCACATGTTGAGAGCAGAGCACTTTCTATAGGAGGGGAGGGGCTACTCTGCTCGTAGGCAATTTTATTAGGGTCAGCGAAGCAGAAAGAAATGGGATTGGGGTAGGCTGGGAGCTGCCAAGTTCCCCTGCCCAATTCTGGCGGCCCAGAGCAGGGAGAAGCACACTAACAACTTGCCAGGCTACAGCAGAAGTTTACCTATAAAACGCACACAGACAACTTCTGACCTCAAAGATTTGATCTCATTTTCTCATTTTATGGCCCTCCCTTCACCTGGGACTTTTCTCAGGAGAAAAAAAAAAAAGAAAAAAAAGAAAAAGATGCAGCTGTAAATTCAAGGTGAGGCTTCACTGCAAAAAGTTAAGGAGGAAGATAGGGTTCAAGCAGAGAGATTAATTTTTAGTTCAATTCAGGAGTTTGGTGTTTTGCCTGTTTTATTTATTATTTTTAAATCATAAAAAAATGGAACTTTCCAGGAAAAACCTTGAGCAAATGCATTCAAGATGCAAAAAGGTCATGCCTATCTATTCAATGAGCATTTAGTCATCTCTGTTTTGGCTGTATGAAAAATGTATTTCAGACTGTGTATCCCATAAAACAAGACAGTGGCATAAATATGGTTTTTTGGTTGGTTTTTTTTGGGGTTGTTTCTTTTTGGTTTTCAAATCATGTGCGTACATGGTTGTAACCACCGTGAATTTCTAAGCATGGTCATGGTAAGAAAGTAAATAGATACTACCTTGTGAATACTTTTAGAGTTTAGGGGGGGTTAATTATTATTTTTTAAAGATTTGTCATTCTTTAATGACTACTTGTTTTGAAGTAAAATATCCCAGATATTTTACACTGTATTTTCAATCAAAACAACTCCCAGGAAATAAATGCCCTCTGGTAGCAGCCTGGTTTTAGGTTCAACAACCCAAATTTGTATTTGAGAATGTAAATTGCTGAGGATATGAGCAGGAGTCTGAACCACTGCATTTCTTCCAGGCACTCCAGCATCTTCTCTCCAACACCACACTATTTGGGCGAGCTTTTAATCCTGGCAGGGCATGGCTGGAAACAGGGCTTTAACATTTAATGCCTAAGAAACAGACTTGTCACTCAACTTGCAGTCCAGCGCAGTTCTTTTTTCTCCTTTTTGTTGGAGGCAAACCCACCTTTCCTTGAAAAATAGGAGACCCCATCCCCATCCCCGATTCTAGCACAGATCCAAATGTAAACATACACACACACACACACACACTCCCACCACGCACCACCCTGCAGCAGGACATGAGTATGGGGGGTTCAGACAGAGCCAAAGCTGCCTTGTGAGCTGAGAAATATCAAGGCACTTCTTTCTTAGTCTATTTTTTTCTCCCTCCTCTCCTCCCTGCTTTTACTATTACATAAATAACACCGATTGATCTTAAAGCTGCATCCTTGCTCCAGTGCCTCCCAATCTGCACTGCTGCCTTCCCCCAGCACAGCCGCACCGCTCGGGGTGCAGAGGGAAGGGTCGGGAAGGGGGAAGGTTGGCTGGGAGAATCCACTCCAAACATACCCTGAAGCAAGGTTTTGGCAGTCTGGGGGTGTCTGATCCCCCCCGACCCCAGCCCGGAGCTTCCCGCAGCATCTTTGCCTCCCTCCGAATTGCTGCAAACTGTGCGAGGGGAGGGCAGGGAGCTGGGCAGGAGGGAAGGATGGATGCTGGGGAGGGAAAACCAGGGATTCAGGGAGCTTCTCCCTAGCCCCAGCCTGTGTGCCTGGCTGTTTGGTGGGAAGAGGGAAGGGGGAAGGGAAAATTGAAGAGAGTCTATGGCATAAATACACTTTTCAGAGGAAAAAACGAAGCTTACCATGTCTGCAGCTTCCACCCACCGAAATGCCACTTCTGTGTCCAGCGATCCCAAAGTGGAAACTACAGGCAGGCACCGGAGCTCATCTCCGCAGGCAGCTCAGGGATACACCGCTGCCACCCCCAAAAATCAAAATCAAAATAAATTAAAAAAAAAAAAAAAATAAGAACAACGACTGGTCCAGCTTCTTTCCTGACAGGAATCGTCCTGGTAGGACTGCCCAAAATAAGCAGCTGCAATCCAAAGGCTTTATTTAAAGCTTCCCCCCTCCTCCTCCCTCTCTCCGTGCCTCGCTCGCTCTCTCCCTCTCGCTGTTACACACAGAGAGAAAGAGAGACACACACAGGTTACATGAATGGGAGGCAGGAGCCGGCGCTCCCGGCTGGAATGACAGGCGCACATGCGGCTGGCGGCTGCCCACCCCAGCGGCGTGGGAACAGCTCGGACACGGCCTGATGATGCGTGGAGAGGGTCATGGGGTGGGAACGGGCATGGAGTGGCATGGGCATGGACATGGCATAGGCATGGGGACGGGGAGGACACAGACACGGGCACGGCATGGACGTGGTGCTGAGTAAAACAGACATGGGCATGGTCAGAACGTGATCACAGAACAAACATGGGCCAGGGATGTGCGCAGACACGGGCATGGCATGGCATGGCATGGGGAGAATATGGACATTGGCATGCAATGGGAATAGGCACAGGCATGGGCACAATGTAGTTGTGGTGTAGGCATGGATCAGGGGAGGACACAGACACAGGCATGGGCACAATGTAGTTGTGGTGTAGGCATGGATCAGGGGAGGACACAGACACAGGCATGGCATGGACATTGAGAGAAGGGCACGGGTATGGCACGGGAATGAAGGGAATTTGGGCATACACGTAGGCATGGGGAGAGGATGGGCATAGAGTAGGTGTGATTATAACATGGGAATGAGGAAGAGATGGGCATGGTCTAGGCATGGGGAGGGAATGGACATAGGCATGGCATGGAGAGGGGAAGGACAGGGATATGAGGAGCGGATGGGCATGACATGGGCGTGGACAGACGTATGGGCATGGTGATGAGATGGATTAAGTGTGGCCATTAGGATTAGAAGGTAATAGGGACAGAAGAGGATGTGCTTGAGTATGATAGGCATGGGTTAGTCTTGGGCATTGCATAGGCATGGGAATGAGGTGGAATGGCATTGGCTTAGCATGAGAATGGAACGGGGATCAGGATGGAAGCAAGAAGAGAATGGAGATCTGCCTCCATGTCCTGACCGTGGTGAACCTCCCTCTCTTCTTGGGTTCAGGTGGGCTCCAGTTTCAGCACACATTAGTTAACACAGCCTCTAGTTAGGCAGCGTGCACAATGTCTTGCTTTTGGGCTCAGGGAGTATCATCCATGATGGTGTCAGAAGATGACATCACTATCATCAGTTACTATTACTATTTTTTAATTATATATTTACAGAATTGAGCTGTTTGATAATTAAAATCAAATTCTCAGAAAGAAGGCCTGCAAGATTTAAGGTTAGTTCTTCTTGAGGAGGAAGATCAATGCTACCAGTTTCTGCCTTTTAAATATTCAGGGGGGGGCGGGGGTTGTTTTGGTTTTATTTGCTTTTAATTTTTTTTTTTTCAAACAATAGTGACAAGAAATTAGGGCTATTTAATGCTGCTATTCAACATGACCTGAAGAAAGAAAGGGTTGTGGTGTTGCTAAGTGTCAGGTCCTGCTACTGCTTCACTGCCTGACCTTGGGCAAGTCCTCAATAACTTATCCCTGTCAGGATATCTCAACCATTGCCATTTACGGTCAGCCTATCATTTTCTCATTCACCAAATAATCACATTTTTCTCTTTCAAGTCCCTTCTCAAAATTTACTCTTACAAAACTTTTTAGCACCAGTCTCTACAGGGCTTGTGTTGACATCACAAATCTTGGAGTGGCACTGGATTCCGCCCTAAAACCGCATTGTAAGAGGAGTGCTGAACATAATGGACTGCAGTTCTTCATGCAGTGCTTTGAGCTACATGGGAATCATCCTCTTCACGGCATACCTTTAAATCAGCCAGGTGCAAGTCTGCTATGTTCTGCCTTTTCCTCCTGTCCTACAATTTCTAGCCTTTGTGGAAAGCAAGAGGTAAGATATGTGTTTTATTTCAAACCCAGAAATCAGAGTAAAAAGGCACACAGCAAATCAGAACATCATCTTAAAACAGCAGAGTCCTCGACATAAAGGCCTGCTTTGCAAAATAGCTGGTGCTGTTCACTGTTTTTTTCAGTCATACATATTAAAAATGAAATATATTTGCATTGGCCTTATTACCTCTGGAATATATTCCACATCAGGAATCTAGACTCTAGACAAAGGTAATTTAGGTCTCCGGAAGGAAAAAGTTTAACTGAGAAATACATATATTGTTAGGAATAGACCTCATCCAAATTCAATGGTAATTGTATAAGGCTTTCAAAAATCATACAGTATGCAAGCTTCCAAAATTTTGAAACAAGAAACATTTCCATTTAAATGCCAAGAAGCAATTTTTCCTCTCTTGTTCAATACTAAATCAGTCACATGAGCAGTTTGCATTTGATTTTAGAAAGGAAATGGAACATCTTCTCTTCCAATTACATATAACTTTTTCTTGCTCTTGTTCTTAGTGCTGTTACAGTTTGCGTTACTTTCCTGCAGTTTTGAAACACTCATTTGATCCACCCATTCACTCCAGCCATTTATTTATTTATTTTTTTAAACTCAAGTGACATTATTAAGAGAAAATCAGTAAACCCGAGTGGGGAGTAGAATGTTGTTTGTTTGAATTCCGGCTGATAAATTCAAGTTTAACAGGTCAGCACTGTTTGTGTAATTGGCCTTTCTCTGTTAACTGAACTAGACAATAATGCTCCTGGAAAAAAAAAAAAAGAACAATAGTAATTTAATGGGAAAAAGTGACTTTGCTTAGGAAAATCCCATTCCTGCTTCAAGTCACAGCGAATTACTGTGGTCACAGAAGTGTGCTGCATACCAATTTGGAGCATATTTTATGAAGATGTACATTCAAAGAATCAGTGTTCAGCAGCCTGCTCTGTTGCGCCTGTACCCTGCACCCCTGCAACTTTGTTCCTTGTGAACAGTGACTATTAAGTCAAGTTCTCCTCCATGCAGTGTTTGCAAAGAGTTTGTAAAGAAGCCACATCTGTGGGACAAGAAGGTGAATGACAAGACTAATGCACGAGCCTGTTGAACCTTATGTGCCAGAGAGCAAGGAGAGCAAGTCCAGGAGCTGCCACTCCAATTAGCACTTAGTGGTCCTAATGACAACTTGTGTTTCCATATTGACATTCGCTCCAACAAAACAATGAGAACACCTTTTGTAAAGTCCCCATTCATCAAGCAAAAAAAGTAGCAACATGTGGTGGCCAAAGGCCTCTTGCTGGCCAAGTTCAGCAGCAGTTGGTTTGGTGAGCCCTTTGCCTAGTAGAGGCATCTCCTAAGGGGCTGCACTGCTTGACAGCCACTCCTAAAGGTTTTAAAAAATAGTTTTTCTGCATCCAGGAGAATAATCCAGAGGGAAAAACTAATATATTTTAATCAATGGAAGTGAAACCATTTGCCTTTCAGAGACTATAAAATATACACCCCGGGGTTCGATGCTCTTTTCTACTCCTCCAGAACATTCTTAAGGGGAAATCACTCTTTTCTTGATGAATGTGCAATTCAAATGTGGAAATATGCCATTCTTCATGCTTTCTCCATAGGGTGCAAAATGATTTCTGTAATTAAACCCTTTTTGCCAACATTTCCTGATGAGAATATCTTTTCTTTTATTCTTTCTTTCTTTCTTTTTTTTTTTTTTTTTTTTATTACAAGGGGAAAAGCCATGTACCAAGGGGTTTGCAAAACCAGGTCTGGAGTGTTTGACCTTTAAACTTCTATTTGAATTAGCTATTTTGTTTTAAAGGGACATGAGGATGAGGATGAGGAACATGAGTAAGGGCTGCAGCTTAAGTTTCCAATCAGGCACTGCTGAAGGAAATGACTGCAGGAGAAAGAAAGATATGGGTACCACTGCTAATGTTAGTGTAGCTATTAGGGATGACATTAGCACTGAGAACACACAGCTCAGTCTTCAACACACTTTAGAGGCCCCAAGTGTGTAACCAGGGTCCGTGTAGGGATCATGCTGAAATGTGTGCTACAGTGCTGCACTGGTTCCCATGGCAGCTAGATCGAAGAAATCCAGCTTCTCTGATACATACCAAGCTGTGAGGGGCAGTGTAGACAAAATTGGAGTCAATTAAGAAAAGCACCTGTGTGAGCTTTTGTAGGACTTGGACCTGAAGTCCAGAATATATTGCTTGCCACCAGAACATGGGCCATGTAATACACTGAGATCAGGAAATGGAACAGAGCTTTTAGTCACCTACACAGTTAAGGGGTGAAACCCCACTCTTGTGTGATAGATGGCAGGGCTGAACCAGAACTGGATGCAGAGCTGAATCCTGAAGTTCCCACTTTGAGTTATGTCTCTCTCACAAAGCTCTTGAGCAAGGTGGTGGAGCAGAAATCACTGATGCTCTTTATCAAAAGCAGGATTTCCCTTCTCTTTCTCCTCACTCCATGAATGCCTGCAGCTTAAATCTGTCTGCATTGACTAGAGAGATGTCTCCACTACTGGTACCATGAGATTATGTCCAGATTGGGGATGGAGAAATGTTATCACATATTGAATCATAGAATCGTTGAGGCTGGAAAAGACCAGCTATTAAACCAGCACTGTCAACTCCACCAGTAAACCATGTTTCCAAGTGCCACATCTGCAAGTTTTTTGAACTCTTCCAAGGATGGTGATTCCACCACTTCCCTGGGCAGCCTGTTCCCATATCTGATTACCTTTCAGTGAAGAAATTTTTCCTAATATCTGATTTAAACCTCCCCTGGCACAACTTGAGGTCCCTTCCATTCTTCTTGAAGTCTTTTTCCTCTTGTAAGGGTCTTTCCTTTTATTAGCTGATTTTTAACAGGATGGTAAAGGCTGGAGAGGGTCACTCTATACTGACTGTGCCTTTTGTGGCACCTCAGTGGATCTTAAGTCTTGAGAAGAACAGAACTGAGCATCTACCCACAGTACGGGGTCTTATATCCTTCCTTTTCTTCCTTGCAAAGCACCAGTGTCTGTTGTCATACCTGAAAACCAGCCGAGGCATACGATGGAGCTGAGAGTCTGCTCCTACTGCTTACTCAGGAAAAGTTTCCATCAAGTGGATTGGCCATTTGCCTGAGTGAATGTTGCAGGATTCGGCCCATATGCTTCTCAGCTCTTATATTTGCATAGTGCAGAATATGCTTACAGTACAGTGCCAATAACACAAAACTATATACAGTTAAGCACAGAAAAATCAAGAGCACAGTTAATACCATTTACAAACAGCAGCTGAGCTCTGCAGCTGACATCCAGGCTTATGGACCATGCTCTGATGTGGGTAATATGCACAAGACAATTATTTATAGGCAATTAGGTGGAAGGTCTTGTAAGCGTATAGGTCTCTAGTCTCCTTTCCCTAAACCTAGTATGTTCTTTCTCCCTGTATATTATTTATATTTTAACTCTGTAAATGTGTCCTTTTTTGTTTTTGGTTTTTTTTTGGTTTTTTTAAACTACAAAAAACATTTCAGGAGGCCACTTCCATGGAAGACACTTGTTCTTCAAGTAAGTGCTCTGGGATTCTGTAAACATGCTGTATATACCATATGAAGTGAACTTCAAACGTGGTATTGGTTCATTCAGTCTAATGAAGTAGGATGAGGTCTCTCTTATCTCCAGGAGTTCCACTGGTGTCTTAGGAAGAAAGAAGATCTTCATCAAGAAGGTGTAGATCATGTCAAGAATGGAATAAATTGCTCAGACGATCAAATTACACCTTTTCAAAGACATATTTTCCTCTCTAAAAATTTAAAGCATGGATTTTTTAATTTCAGGGGTAGGATAGAATATTTCTCAATTCACAGCACATGATAAAACAGTCATGAACAACTGCAATGTAATACATCTTCAATACAATTGACCATAAGTATATTAAAAGAACCTCCAAAAAATAATTACCCTATTACCACACTGTGACTTCACATCCAATTTTGTTCACCTCACTGTGCAAAATGGAGGGAATAGATGGCTTTTATATTTTTAATAACAATGAAATGTTCAGGATTTGATATAGAAACCTGGCTACCAAGGTAATAGGTACTTGTAAGAACCTATTTAAAATAGCTCTGTGAATGGGAATTGCCATTAAATTACAATGAAAAATGGGAGCATATCAAACAATATCAAATAAAACTTAGAAGGCCAGTCTGCAACCATATTCAAGCCATAAACTCATCATGAAGAAGACTTTTTTCCTGGTGAGGTCTTCTGCTTTAGACACATGTGTGATATTTCTTAATTCTCCAATAAGGCTTCTTATGTAGACTAACTTTGTGACTCACTCCAGATTTATGCTTTTGCAATAGCAAAATCCATAATAATAGCCCCATTCACATGCTAGATGCTCTTGGGAAATGAAAAGCCAGTTATTTCGATCACAGAGACTCCTGATCTTACTAAAGGAACAGATCTTGAGACATTTTTCCCCTTTAGAGAATAACACCTGAGCCAGCAGAATAAAACCCCCACTTCCCCAGTACCTTCACCTCTGGCATCTTCTTTTCATGCGCTGAACCAACCATTGACTTCTGAGATGGCAAGGTACCCACATTATTGGATGATAACAGAGAAAAAAGGTGACCTTCTGGTATTGACACGGCAGATCTGAGTACAATGACTGGTTCTGATACACATTTCCAAACCTTGTTAATTTTCTAGGGCTCAACCCCGAGCCTGTCTCACTGAATCCTCACCAGAACAGTAAGTAGCATCAACATTCCCTATCTCCTGCATGGGCTGCCTCCATCAGCTGACACGTCACCACTCACAAGCAGGGAGGAATCGAGCTCTGCTCCCACTTTCTGCTCTGTCCTCCAGATAAATTGTGTTAGTTTACTGGCAAAATCTAGTTTTTATTATTGTTTGCACTTCAGAGTCAATATGGATATGGAAGGATAAGCTGAAATATATGCCTTTTGCATGCTTAATAACAGCGTGGCCTCTCCATAGCTATGTGACAATTCCCTAACACTTTATTTAACAGTAGCAATTTATCATGTCTGCTGTATCACAGTGAAGTAGTTCAGCATCCCCAATTTACAAGAAATGCTATTCTCTGTACCTATTTGTACTGCTTATTTCGAGACAGACCAACAGACTAAGTGCTAGCTTTCATCTTGGAAAATCCAGATTCAGTTCCCTGGTATAGCAAAAAAACTTCAGTTTCCTCTGTATAATATACAGATAAAAATACTTCCTCGCTTTATCAGATGTGAGGATAAGTGCATTAAACGCTGCAATTCCCACCAGCACTACAATAGCCATAATTATCTCAAATAGATGCACGTAGTGCAAGTACAGTGATATTTAATACATACTCTGTGTGTAAACCATGAGCCAGGGCTGATACAAACACAAGCCATGCTAAGGAGTTAAAAATGCTGCTTACCTGTATGCTCTTGCCTGGCTTGTGCTCCATGGGAGTTTGTGTGTCGGAGACCAGCTTCGGCTCTCAGTAGCGATGGAGCGGGGCTGCTCAAGTCAGTGGATTTATTTCAGTCGCACACTCCTGGAGGCAGGGGCCCATTGTCTGGGCTGAGACACTCAATCTGGAAGGGAAAGAATAAAAGGGCTCCAGTGTGTAAAGTCATTCATTACAATCTGGAATGAACAAGGAAATCAGTGGGGTTGCTGGAGGTTAAGCAAGGGCAGAAATTGGTCTTTTATCATTGAAATGCCACAGGGAAAAAAAAAAAATTACATAAAGTAAGGGATCTAATCCTGCACATCTCTACTTACATCTCTTGCTTTTATTCATTGCAAGGGGTCAGAAATAAACACTCATGTATATTTGTAGGACCAGATGTTAAACGCATTTATAAAAGCATTTCATAAGCAAGCAACTTCTTTTTCCTTGGACAGAGCTCCAATGAAATTTTAATACGACCTTTATACACTTTCAGATAAAATAGGATTATTTGGATTGCCATCCTACATAAGTAAATTTTCTACAGTAACTTCAAACTCAGAGGCATGAGAACATGCTTCAGAAGTCAGCAAATATTTTTGAAGATTGGATCTGATATTTTTTTAAGAGGAACTTTTGTAGTGAAAGAAAAGTAAAAGAATTGATTACAAAGCTTTCAGTACTGAAGGTGCATCGTATTACTGCAAAGTGCAGAGGGAAAGTTGTTCTGAAAAGCCCCAGCAGCATCTGTGATTATTTTATTGATACCCTTGGCTATGATAACTTTATGCATAGCATCAAAACCATGAGATGTTTTCATGGCTATCCTACAAATTTAAATAAAATTGTGAGCAACAAAATTTATTTCTAAAATGCAGTAATTGATGTTACTTTCTGAAACTTTTTACTCTCTCCATTTCAGGACTGCCCTGTGTTGTGGTGAGAATCCGCAACACAACATCCAGACTTCAGATGAACACAGCAGTGAGGACAACTCAAAGCATGCTTGCTGAGCAACAGTTCTTCAAACAGGAAATTGGGTTCAACCAAGGCTTCCCACCCACTTTCCTGGTGGGAATTCCATAACCTCTGCAGCCAGATTTTGTTCACATATCAGCTCTGCACATGATAATCCTCCCAATCAAGGCATTTCACCTTTTACTTCCTTTACGTTCTCCATCTCATATGGCAGCTCTCTGTGGAGCACAGGATGCTACCAAGGAAGGATGCTACAAAAATTACCATCTTATAGAATGGCTAAATAAAACAAGTGGTTGATCCTATAGACTGTTACTCAGTCATGAGTCTGACATGGACCAACCAGTCCAAACCCTGAACTGCTAGTGCACACCACTACTATTAAACCCCAGTGAAAGGTTGAAGAGGTGGAATACCCCTCCCATGGAGTTGGGGTTGGAATAGATAATCTTTAAGGTCCCTTCCAATCCAAGCCATTGTGTGATTCTATGAATTTTTGCTGTATCTTTTTCACATTTAGTGAATACAGCTTTAGAAAGTGATGTTAAGTGGTGGCTTTTAGGATTCAGTAAGCAGTACATGTAAAACTGGTCTTCTTCTATATTTGAAATCCCCAGATGTAGACTGTGTAGCCTGTTAGACCTGATCACACCTGATCCAGCTGTTTTCAGGGTGCAGCTGGGTCAGAGGATGGGTTCAAGTCATTTTCAGAGTGAGGGACTACAATCTTAATATGCTGCTTAATTTATCCTATTGGGCTGGGTAAAGAAAACATCAGAAAATCTTTCATGAGCCTATTGGGTCAGATTAAGAAAAGCCACATGAATGCCTTTAAATGACAATACACAAAGGACTAATGGAGCTAGTGACAAATCTGCCTCCCCTTCCCTTTCCCTTTTGAATGTGTAGCTGTGCCAGTCTGCTGTGAATTTACCTGAGACAGAACAGGACTTAAACTCACACCTGCAAAGCAAAATAAGCTACTTCCTTTACTCTTCTTCTGCATCTCTCTGCAGGACTGTCTGACACATAACATCTGTTAATGAGGGTTATAATCACCCCCCACCCATCCTATAACTCCATACTAGTAGTGCTTAGACCCAACGGCCTCTTTTCCTAAGGAAATAAGGCTTTTATAGGAGTGCTGTCTGTCCATCTGGCTCTCCATCTGTCAATCCTGTGCCCAGCAATGTATTCTGAACCTGGTGGCTAATTTCACCCCATTCTCTAGAGAGGTAAAAGCTTAAAAGATATAAATATCCTACATATATTATGAAAATCAGTGGAGTGTGAGACAACGACAAAGCACAGCTCGTGTGAGTGAAAGGCTGTGGTATAAGCTCGTTAGCTAATTGCTTGGCTCAGGCTGCCAGCTGGACAGTCTGTACATGCAAACCAGCCAGCTCAGCTACCTGTGAGTGGCTCCTTGGATCTTCACACAATGCACCTGGCCAGCCTGCAGAAGAGAGGAGATCTTTATATAGAGGGAGTAGGTGTGCACAGGAATAGACAAAAATGCAAAAGAAGACCATGCCAAAGGCTGTGGTCAAAGAGAAAAAGGTGTTATTGAAGGGGAGAAGAAAAGAAAAGTTGGAGGGTGTGTTTTTGTAGGGAGGGATATATGATTTAAGATGTTAATTGAGTGACTTGATTGTTCATCCTATCTTGAAGGACAGGGTTTGACTTAAATTCTTGAGTGGGAACTTTCCTTCCCTTTTACCTTCAGAGCTTAGAAACAACCACTCTGTTAAAAGTAAAGGTCCTTATAATCCCATACATTGTTTCAGATGGTTACAGTTAAGGAAAGAGCAAAAAAAGAGGACATGAGCAGAAAACAGCTTATGGAATGAGCCTTATTATTCCCTTTCCACAGCTAATAAACAGAGGCACGAGAAGACAAACTGGATTACCTTTCAAAAGTACAATTTAAAATGCTGTCAGTAAAGGCGTACAGTAAATTTGCCACAGTATCAAAGCCAGAGCATCCAGTCTCCAAATCTTTGGTGCTGTGCTTTCCCTGGTGTACATGGCAGGGGAGTTGCTCTGCACACCTCTGTGTTCACCTGACAGATGCCGTGTTCGGGTGTGAATTCCTGCCCTTGCTCTGTCAGTGGAGAATGAAACCCTACTTCAGGCTTGGTTCTACCATCAGTTAAACAGATCCCAGTGCCGCTCCTCCTTCAAGTACATTTTGGCATTGTTTAGCACCGTTTCACTGCCAGAACACTTGGTTTTCCCCATTCCCCTGCTCCCTCCCCCCTACATTCCTTTCTGTGTTTGATGCGTGTTCAACCACAGCATAAGAGATAAAGCACAAACATTCAGAACAGACAGACTCCTAAAAAATCAGCTGAATTCAGGATTCTCGGTGTCAGATTTGATAAGGTGCCTGAGCTAACCTACTGATAAAGTATGTGGTAAGCAAACCCTGTGATCTACACAGATAGCTTAAGCTTCTGCAGTGCTAATTACTATTACAACCTTAAGCTAATATTTGAGCCTTTCTTTTGAGCAAGGATGTGTAACAATTAGATTACAGGATTTGGAGCATTACAAAGAGAGATAAAAGCAGCAGTTTCGTCATGGTATGTGGTATTTTGTTTACATAGAGATAATAGCAGTGATGATAATAATAATTTAATAACAACTATTTTATTTAGGTCTGAATTGTGATTTCAGGTGCAACATCAGATCTGCAACAGAATTATCCTGAATTTATTCAGATTGAGACCTGTAGACCTCTAGTCAGACGATTTTCAAGTGAATTGCTCTGAAGAGCCCAGCATGGTACAATGAGTTCTAGCTACTCGTAGTAGTAAATGGTGAGCCAATATTTCCAAAGAAGGGCCTGAGATTGAATATTTTTCTTTCCTTCTGCCCTGAGCGTCTCTGAGAACTCTGATGGCAGGTATTGCACCCTGGTCCTGATGACAGCTCCAGGAGTGAAAGGGACCTCTGTTTTTTTGGTCTCTGCCATCCTTATGCTTTCCTCTCTCCCTGCTCCACAAGATTATGCATATGTATAAACACAATATGCTTGAATACAGTGCTAGTGCACAGGAAAAAAAATCAACAGTGAAACAAGTTTACTCTAGCTGTGTGCCAGATTTAGTACATGCTATGTTTTAATGTGCCTGGGACATCATCTTTAGAACTTTCTACAGCATATTAAAAAGAAAAAGCATCTTTTCTGCATGATATTTAGGCATGTTTTTCTATGTCTCACTGGTTTCTTTTTTTATTTCTTCTCCTAGGCACCCATGGGTAAAAAAAAATTCACCCCATGACCATGACAACAGACAGCTCTTCTGATGAACCATAAAATTCCTTGCCTCAGAAATAAGTCAGCTCATACAAATGAACATTTGCCCCCTGAAATTTTGTTGCTTCTGAGATCATAGAAAATACATGACAAAAAAACCTTTTGCCAAAAATTGAACTTTCCTCTTTGGAGACTAAAACCAAACTTCCTAACTATGAGAGCTTTTCAAGCATTTACCACCATTTCCTGTAAGACAGAATCAGTCACACAAAGCAAAGCTAATGTGTATATCCACTCAGGAATATTAAAAATGCTATTACAGCATTAAAAAATAAACCTGTCTCCTAGCAGTGGATTTAAAGAAACTCTCAGCAGCTGAAAATCTGGTCCCAGAGTCACAAGCAGCAAACAAGCAAAGCAATTAACTGAAAAAAGACAAGGACTTGTTTTAGCAAGCCCTCATTCCACTTTTAGTCTATCATAAGTATATAGGAAACCTAAAAGCAGGCAAAGCAACCAGACAGGATATTTTTCCTTACCCATAGGCACCAGAGTCCTTTCAGAGAGCTGCATCTCACAGACAGTCAATACTTGGTTGAAAACTTGAAAAACAGGTTTTAAGCAAAAACTCTTCTGAGAATTAGATCCAGACTCAAGAGGCTGAAAGCATCACTCGAAACAGCCAGTTTAATTTATTCAAAGAAAAGCCACATAGCTCAAGGACAGGTAAGTAGGTAAATAATCCATTGTCAACCCCTTCTTGACAAAGAAAGGTACCATGAAAAGTCTGCACTAAAGGACATCTCTGCGTGGGAAATGAAGGAGCCTCAGGTACAGACATTTGATTTATTTTTTTCAGTGCGGCACAGGGGAGCGTGCACTGGCTCAACCTGTTGTAATCTAACATGTGGGTTGCTCATTGTTGCGATGATATTGCAGCAGCCTCTTCATTAAAGCAGCTGTGTCTTTAGCAGCAATGATTAGTTTTCTACATATAAAATCAAGACATTGTCACTGCTGCTATTGCTCTCTGTTGCTCTTCCCCCTTTACCACTGTTTTTTTTCTTTCTTTCTTTCTCATAGTGAAAGGAAGGAATGCAGAGAAGGATGGATAGGTACTATATGTTTCTTATTTGCTCAGCTGACAATCTTTTTGCTACTTCATTTCACTTTAATAGGATCTTCTTGTTACCCACCTACTGTATCTCAGCATGGAAAATCCCGGCATCAAAAGGTTGAAAGCTGGAGGCAAAACTTGCCTCCCTGCAGCTCTAGATGAGGTGAGGATGAGACAAAGTCATCTAGTTGCTTTGCAAACAGTATTAAGGCAGTTCAAGGAAGTGTAGGTAAAGGACATTATCTTCCCCATGAATTAATCTCCAGCAGGCTTCTGCTCTTTCCAAAGGCAGGGAAGATGAGGGAAGAGTCACATGTATTTTAGAAGTGTATAGCTGTCAAGGAGAAGTGGTCAAATGATTTCTTCCATATGAGATGTGTGTGTATTTTTGTTCAGCTTATGCAGGGGTGTGTGTGTGTGTTTGTCCCAAAAGGGACCCTGTGACCGAAAGATGTGAGTGTGGCAAACAAAAGAAGAGTGGAAACTGTGTCTGGGCACCCTCCAGCTGTGTGTTGATGTGCAGGGATCTGAGTGTGCATCTGTGTGGGGATTCACTTGTGGGCAGCATCGGGACCACCTGCACAAGCCCCGGAGAAGTTCCTCTGCCATATCTGCTGGTGAGTTTCAGAGAAAAGGCAGCCCTGGTTTAAAATATCTTCTGCAATATATTAAAATCTTACACTTAAAATCAAAACTGCTTTTGGACCTGAACCTCTGGTTCCCAGCACTTACTCTGGGATTTAAAATCTGATGTCTTACGTGAAGTCTCATTGCAGGGGGCTTGTTCCTGAGAGTTGGATGGGAGACGCCTCCTTTCCTGGTCTGAGGGAAATCGAGAGTAAGATCAATGCAACAAAGAACCAAAGGGGATTAAATCAGGCATTTGTGTTGGCAAGGGGAATGAGGCGGGGTAGGAGAGAGAAATTTCAGCTCTACAAACACCAGACCTGACATTTCTGCTGTCTGCTCTGCACAGTGGCAGGATGGAGCACGCTGGGAAGCGTGTGTGTACCACTTCCCTCTGCTGGAGGCAGCTCAGACTGTTACCTGCCTCCCTCCATCCCACAATATTTCTATAGGTACTAAAAATTCTCCAACCCCTATCATCTGGCACAGCAGTGATAATGAAGTGGCCACAATTCCTTTCAGTAACTTTCATTTATACGAAAATCTCAGTGCAGACTGGGGGGTGGAACACAGCAGCTCTTCCAGCACAGAGAAAAAAACAGGACGAGAGGAAAGGGACGTGTACTGCAGAGATTGTTTAAGCTGACACATTTTGAAAGGAGCCAGAATACCACAGCCTGGACATGTAACACTTCTTGAAAGAAGAATGAACTGTCTGATTGCTCACAGCTTTGCACAGCCATGCACAGCCTCCCCCACCTCCAACACTCTGCAGCACCAGTCAGGGAGTGCTTTGGGGTTGTTTAATGTGCTGGTGTCCATATAACTGTGCACTGATCTAGTTTGTTTTGGAGCTTGTGCAAGATCACAGGTCAAGGGAATGTGGGGGACTGAACAAATTAGTGGAGAAAAAAAGAATCTCTCTGCAAGCTGTCTTTCCTGCTCACCTCTTGCATCATCTTCAGGCATTAAAATACCCTGTATAATACTGTGTAACTGATAGGTCTCCCCATCTAACCCCTTACTCAGAGATTGTAAACAAGAGTGGTTTTATGCCCAAGGTCAACTATAGGCTGTAGAAATGGATAACTCAGGTGGAAATAGATTTTTCTTTTCTCTCTTGAGTATGCAGAACATTTCCTAATGTTAAATATAAGATATTTGCCCTTATATATATATACTAATGATGTTCTCCAGTAGTCTTGTGGGACCAGCGCCAGCTGGACTGCACCCAACCAGACCAGGTTGGATGAGGCTTTGAGCAACCTGGTCTAGCGCAAGGTTCCTCCGTTTAAATGCCTCACACTTGAATTTTGAGAAATTTGATAATGACAGTTATGTAAAAAAAAAAAAAAGGGTTATTAGTTCCCATTAGAAAATAATTACTAAATTTATCCTATGTACAACTGCACTGAAGCCAAAGAAACTGCAGAACTGAGGTTAGTCTGTAGTGGCCACTCATGTCTTTGAGATTTTAATCTCTATGGAAGTGTGAAAAATTAGGTTTCCACTTTTGTATCAAATCAATGGCAACCTCTATAGGCACTTCTTTATTCATTTGTAAAAACAAAACAAAAAAAAAAATAAAAAAAATTTTAAAAGAGAAGAAAAAAAGAAAAAGAGGAGAAAAAGATGGAAAGGAAGAGGGAAAACAAAAAAAGGAAAAAGTGAAGGAATAAGAAAAAAGGAAAATATAAAGGAAACCAAGGGAAAAAGTAAAAAGAAAGAGAAATATGTAAGCAGAATGTTTTAAGATGTATATTGAAATGACTGCTCTCTAAAAGAATATGAAACAACCGATTTTCTTCTGTCTTTCTTCCTTCTGATAAGGAAATTCTGATTTCCTTCAAGCAAGGAAAGATAACTAAGTAAATGAACATACTGGTCACACTAGAGATGCTTTAATTCCAATAGCATTTGATCTCTGTCTAATATTCCTGATTATCTCCACTTGTATGAAGTAATCTGGCAACGAATGTCCCTGCAGGTAGGGTATAGTACTGGATGTATTAAATATAAATCTCTCTAATAGACTTTAAAACTATTTCCATCCTATTTTTTCAAGCATTCCCTGTCATTGCCACTCTCCTTTGACCAGAAAAAAATATCAGACATATAAACAAAATCAGAAAGGGAATATATTTTGAGGATGATTTCCTGTGCAAAGGGAATGAAAAGGAAAATACTTTTCCTTCTCATGAGAGGAACTGCCTGTAGTAGGGAGAGCCTGAGCAAGGACAGTGATGGAGGGAGAGACCTGAGGCAAGCCAAGATCTGGACCAAGAGCTTTCCAGGGATTGTCACATTTGGCTGAGGACAGAGTGGTTTGGCAAGGCTACAGGCAGTCTATCAGCATGCTGGGAAAAGAACGGGGACATGAGGCTGATGAGGGAGGAAACACTGACCTTAATTTTGTTTCCAAAGATGCTATTCTTTTCCCTAGGCTGAAAACAAAATAAAACAAAACAAACTAAACTAAACTAAACTAAACTAAACTAAACTAAACTAAACTAAACTAAACTAAACTAAACTAAACTAAAATAAAATAAAATAAAATAAAATAAAATAAAATATTAATCAAAACAACCAACAACACAACCCCAAAAATTTGTAATGAGCTTTTGTAAGGATGCAATACAAAATTAGATATCATGTTTGGTTTACTGACAAGTGAAAACCATTCTGGTCTGTAGCTGTTACTGCACAGTCTGAGTGGTACTCCAGCCTCCATGGCCTATTTCCACAGCTCTCACAGGGGTCTGAACAGAGAGTGACACAGTGAAGTTTGAGCCTTTAGACAAGGCACTACTGAACCTCAGTTTTCCTCATCCAGAAAAGTTAAATAATAAATATTTTCTGAACTTTTCACAGGTCTATTTCTTGTACTAGAAAGAAGGCTAATTTTGTTAAAATATTCAATGCAAAATGTTTTCCCACTGTGAGTGTTTTCAGAAGAACTGCAGCATTTGACCATCAGCTTTATAAAGCTCTGACAGACCTCAAGCTAAAAGAAATATTATGGAGCTAAATATTACTTAACCACTCTTGTGGATTTTGGTTTTACATAGTAATAGATATAAGGTTCTCTTCAGAGTGTCCCTGAGAAGGACAGGGCTCTCTCTCCAGCTTTTTTCTATTCATCAGTGTCTTGTGTTTTTCTCTGTACAAATGTTTGCAGTGATTTGTAAGCAGAGGTAGACCCAGCTGAGAGTTATTATTACACTCAGACAGCTTTATGCATTGACCGAAGATAAAATGCACTCATCTCCTTAATACTATATATACACTTACTCTACATATAGCAGTAAAATGTCCTTACTGACACTCTAACCATAGGATCAGTAGCTTGCATTTATATTTATAACTCTTTTTTTTCTTTAGACCTACCACAGTAGTATTCAGACTGAATCAAGATAGCTTTGTTTAGCTTTGTTCCAGACTATATAGTTTCTAACATTGCAGGGACACAGTAGTTCAGAGCATAACTCTTCAGATCAGGAGTCTGGACAACTACTACTGAGCACTGAAGTATTCTTAACTTCTTTGTAAACTGAGAGCAGTGATTTGTAAAACTGCCTTGAGATCTGTGTCAGGTAGATGCCAAATGTGACTATAAATATAATTTGGGCAACTAAAGGGACTGGAGCCAAGCCCTTTCAGAAGTACATTTTTAAACCAAGGGATGCTGGAAATCTCAGGCTCCCCTATTTAAGCTAGAATGCTTTCCAAGCTTGCCAGATCATCCACACTGAATTTAGACAGAGAATTCCAGAAAGAACAAAATACTGTTAACAAGGCAGGTGGCTTTGTGCAAGCTCTCTTTGACCACTAAAATCAGGAATATACTTATCAAATATTATACCAGAGTTAAGATTGTTAGTAGACTGCATTCTTCATTTAGCAGAGATCTAGAACTCCTAGAGGGGTTTTGGGCCACTAGTAAAAATAAAGGCAAATATGTGCTCCTACACAGAAGAACAGTCTGACAATTTTTCTTTCCCTCCATTACCACTGATTCCTGGTTGAAAAGTCCATAATGCATGGTAGCTGCAGCAGCTCTGCTAAGATTTCTAAAGGAAAGTCACTGTAGCCCATTGCAAAATCTCTTCCCCGTTCTCAAGGTTCAGTGACCCGTGGGTCAGTGCTCTTAATGTAGATTTCTACGCTGATGCAGCCATAGTGTTAAATGACAAGGATGAGAGTCTTGCTAATTTATGCAGGCACTGAAAAGAGAGCTTACCCATAATTTTGTTATGTTTTCAGGGCTTGACTTTTGTTCTAAATGTCAACAGGGTGTGCAAATGCCACGTAAGTCTCCCTTAGGACTTGGCTCAAGTTCATATGCAGATACTTCTGAGAATGTCTTGGATTCATGAACTTTAAAAACTCAGCTTAAATATATGAAAGTAAAACTAGCCTTGATAGACAATATAAAAATACTGTATAAACTCCTGAGAACTTCTATATATCTGTGCATAGATATGCACACATATGTACACAAATGCACATGTATATACACACATACATTCTATGCACACAGGATTTCCAGATAAACTCATTGGTCAATTTTAAACAGTCCAATTTACCTCCTTGAATTGTATTTGTAGCTGATTTA
Organism: Orthonyx spaldingii; assembly: GCA_013397795.1. Taxonomy (NCBI): domain Eukaryota; kingdom Metazoa; phylum Chordata; class Aves; order Passeriformes; family Orthonychidae; genus Orthonyx; species Orthonyx spaldingii. Next base: position 842,545 of record VZTJ01001488.1, on the reverse strand, counting down.
CTGATTTCCCCCATTTTTCTTTTAATTATTCTGTTGAAAATTTCTTAGAATGATAGTTCTGGAAGCTGTCTCTTCAAAAGAAAGAGCATATAAGCACTGCGAGAGGAAACACCTCCAGACTACTCCAACAGTGCACCTCAGCTTTTTTCTGCATAGAAATACTTTTAGATGTGAAAGACCTGATGACACAGAAGTTCCTATGTAGATCCCTCCAGGGCATGGCAGTGCTGAATTTCTTGGCAGGGCTGAATGGAAATATCTGTGCAAAAAGGTGCCCTTGCACTTGCCCATGCAAATACAGGGCTTGTGTAGATCTTAACTGAGTGATGATCAGGAAGGCAGAGATTGTTCTTGACCAGGATATAGGGTATTTTAGAAATGAGTGTTTTCCTGGACATGTGGAGGAGGTTAAAAGATTTGAAGAAGACAAATTCCAGTAGAGGATATCTCTGAAGGTCTCTGTTCTTTTGGTAAAATTCTCAGACATATTTTTTTGATCAGGAGAACCTGGGAGAATTTGAGTGACAAAGTAGAAAAAGCTGAGAGATAGTAGGAGTAGTCTTAGAATCAGGCAGTGAACAAAGATGTGTGAACAAAGCCTAGGAGACCCAGTTATTTGTAGGTGTTTAGATTATCCAAATTCAATGTAATCTGTGATATCTGATCACCATAACAAGCTTCCTAGTAGCTCAGTTGGTTTGTTAGTTCTGACTTGTCATCCCCTCTCTGCCAGATCTGGCATATGACAATTATGCACATTAAGAATTCAGTTATACATTTAGTAATAATGATTGGAAAATATTTATAAGACCACACACATGTAAATTCTTTTCCAGTTGTGATCTTGAATGAAAACACCATTTATGATCATGAAATCTAAACTTTGTCATCCAACCACTACCACTATCTAGCTTCATCTCTTATACTGTTCAACTTTCATACCAAACACTTATATAGAGACAGGTGGATTTACTTGAAGACAACATCAATGCTGGTCTTTTTTATCACCGTACCGAGGGAGGTACAGAATTATAAAGCTGCTGGCTAATACCTTTCCTTACTGACTGATCATCTCTTGAGCATCTGATATGCATTGCAGCATACAAAATGTTTGGCATCCCAAATCTTTCCCTGTCAAAGCAGGAGCAGTACCTGATCCCACAATTACAATGGCTTGAATCCTTGAAAAGCCACTAGCAACTATTGAGTTTTTCAGATTTATTCTAGAATAGGATTTCAAGGCTGTCTGTAGAATGTCAGTATCAAAGATGAAGCTGATTTTATTTCGATATTTTGGGCTCTTGAGTTAAATACATGTCTTTCTGAGGCACTCCTTATTAATGAGTGTTTTTGGAAATAAATGTTGGTTGTCACCAAAAAAAATTGTTTTGCATTTCTGTTTTGTTTCCTGTCATTTGGTAAATTCTTGAAATCAGACATTTAAAGCAGCAAACAGATGTTCCAATAACAATTAACAAGTGTTTCTGTGAGTGGGGAGCTAACAAAGCCTGAAAAACTTGGAGTCTCTGTTCTACTCTGTCTATAGCCCCCCTCCACCACAGCAGCCCCATTCTTTTCCCTTTCTTTTGCTTTCTTTTTTCCCCTGTGATCTCAGCTCCCATTTCCAAAGCCTGCAGATATCCTGTAGATAATCATTTTCACTCGGTACCCTCCATGCCTCCAGGCTCTCTTCTAACTCTAGCAATTACCTGTTGGGAAACAGGGACTGCATGCTGTGACTGGTTCCAAAATATACATGTAATAACTGGTGGTCACTACATACAGGCTGATTGTGCAGGGTCAGACCATGCAGAAAAAAGCCTCATCATAACTTATCTGACCAAGGGTTGCTCCCAGATTTAGAAGGTATTAATTCCCATATTTTCCTCCCACTTTCTCATTAATTTTCGTGAAACTTATCAGTACCTCATTATATTTTCTTGGAGATATCTAGTTCTTGTTCAACATGACTAATTCAGAAATGCTCTCAGTTTTTAGTAAGGGAACTGATAAACAGATGGACAGGCAGAGCAACTGCATAAGGCTTCAGGAACCCAGAGTGAAAACTAGACTGTCACCAAGTTTGTACTCTCAGGATCTCAGGAGAATTGATATCTATTCATTAGTTCTGCTTCATGACATCACCTCATCAGAGAGATAAATATTACTGTTCTTTAATTTATAAATGGGTCAACAGAGGCATGAAGAGGTCAGAAGACTTCTCAAGGTCCTACACCAAGTCTGTGGTGGGTCCAGGGATATTTTTTTGACTGGCGTGTACTGTAATCTCAAAGTCACTGTGTACTCAACTGGGTCTTTAGTAAACATGTGGCTTTGCCATGAAGCAGGATTAGGAATAAAGGTGCAAACCACAGAGAACCTCTTGGGTTAGCTATCATGGCCTGTCTTATTTGATCCTTGACCCATCCCTGTTACAGGCAGCAGGTACTGTCACCTGAGACACCATCCCTGCATGGGTAGAGGGGCAGAATGGTTAAGGGACACAGACATCATTTGCAGGCTCACTAGGCTTCTGAAGATTAAAATTACTGCTCCTGATACCCACCTTGGACCTCGGACCCACACACTTGCCTTGCGCGTTCTCAACTGCCCATCCTCAGGTCCTGTCATACCCATTGGGTCAATTCCTTTCTTTCCTTGAGGCTACTCCTGCATAGATACTGGCCATACACAAGTTTTCCTGTAACTAGGTTTGCACCTGCACCATCTGCCCTGAAGTTCAGATCTATTCTCTTGCTCAACTTTATTCTGTTAGCCCCTTCCTCTCCTTGAAGCAGATGAGAGCTCCCTTCCACAAAACATTCCCAATGGACCTGAGACTTGGATGAAAAGCGAATAAACATCGGGAGCCATAATATAAAATTCTGCCTCTCAGTCATGTCAACAGCAAAAATTTTATTCCTTGACTCTTTTCTTGCCTGGAGTTGCACAGCTTGTTCTAAAAGTCTAGGTCTCAGCTGAGTTTCCCTGGATTTGTTGCATATTTTCTTCGCAGCAGCTACCTTAAAATTCCTTCAACTCCTTGGGCATGACCCTGTCGCATGGTCTCTGTCTCCTGATTTGGTTTGGTGACTTTCTCTTTATGAAGTAAAGAGAGTTTAGAGACGTTTACCAGGGAAATCTCGGTCCTTCAAACTCAGCTTTGTTTTCCCAGACTGAATGGCTCTTAAAACCCTGGGAGTTTGTGTGATTAAGGTCTCAATGAACCCCATGAAAGACTCTGTAATTTGCACAGCTATTGGTATTTTAAACCAGAGTGCTTAGGTCTTCCTGCACCTCCTGATCTGAAACATGTTTACACTTATGAGTCTAATTATTTTTAATCAAATTAAGTGGCTATGTTTTCCTTATAAACATGTCCTGAGGAAATATAGCCTTAAGACATTCTGAGATAATTTTAATAAGCTAAAAGTATTTTGTATGTGTTTTATCTTCGTTTCTCAAATGTAGCTTTGCCAGTGGTAAAAAGACACAGCAAAAAAAGTGATATTATTTTTAAAGACAAAAGGGAAGGGAAGGGAAGGGAAGGGAAGGGGTTTTTCCATCTATACTTTTCTATCTATATTTTTCTGCTTAATGATGAATCAGAATAGAAAAAAAGTAATTATCTCCTAATTTAAGTACAGAAACCTTGATTTGATTTCTGTCTATCGTGACGGCTTTCTGCGTGACCTTGGGCTTGCTATTTCCTCACCTTAAAAAGTAGTATCAAAACATGTTCTTGCATTTTTGGCTGAAATAAATCATAAGCTCATCAGACAAGCCTTCCCTGTCACTATAGCCTTGTATGCACATACGGTCCTGATCTCAACTGATGTCTCTAGGTGCTAATGCAATGCAAAGGCTCTGCAATAAAAACTTTGCAGTCAACTGTGCTAAGTCAATCATCTTGCTAAAATAAAACTTGGAGAATCCCATAAGAAGTAAATAAATAGATAAATAATGAGCAACCCCACTGCAATTCAGATCATGTGGTTTTGGAGAGAAACAAGAACTTAGCACTGGTGTGAATAGCAGCTCTCAGTTCTCCTTTCTGAAAACTGCCCTTGAAATATCTGCCATCCTGCATTTTTAACATTTTATCACTGGAGAACAACAATGTACTTAAAAAACATATTTTTACCTAGCCACCTTGCCACTTGAAGATTCTAGTCATTTAAGAGATGTGATAATCTCAAATTACTTTTCTCAATTAAAGGGTAAATTCTCTTCTCTTCTGTGTACAGGATTTAGCTCACAGAGCCAGGCAGGCCAAACCAGAGGCCTGCCACATACAATCCACTTCAGGTTTTTCCAGATCAGCAATTCTCAAGTGCCTCAGGGCAGCTAGATTTGGATATTGGGAGCTCTGTGTATGTTCATTGTACTTCCAGATAATCCACATTATAACACATTGACAATCAACACCATGGTGGCCATGGATTTGTATGGGACCAGCTGCTTAGCAAAACTGCTGGCCTGCAATTTTTAATGAAATCTGCTTTTCTGTCTTTCATGTGAAAATACTGTTTTGCTGAAACTAGTGCCAGTAACAGAAATGGCATATCAACTTCAACCTATACTTTTGTGAGAAAAAGTTTTCTGGCTGCAGCTATGTAGTCACAAAGCAGAAAGTCACTCACTAAAAAAAACCTGGCTATTTGATGGCCAGCAAGGTTCTCTTGCAACTGTATAAATAATGAAATATTCATTCGGCCAGAAAAGAGACAAGCTCTTTAGTCCCATGCTTAAAATCGAATTTGGGATGTGAGAAACCTGCACACTGAAGTCCTTTCTCCAATAAATATGCATTTATTCACACAAAGAGCTTGAGCACCTGAAGGTGAGGGAGAGAGACATGCATCAGGGAGACCTAGGAAAATCCTGATGTCCAAAGTGGCTTTTCTGAACCAAATAATTACTAATGGCATAGCACATACACGTTCTTTCCCCTCCCTCCCCCCTTCCCTCCACTGCTTCAGATAGCGCAGTTTGACTTTAGTTCAATTTTTTTTTTTAAACCTGAACAGTTTTGCAGGGACAGGAAAACCATTTCCAAACCCACCCAACTCTACCTGGCATCCATCACCACAGAAGCAGACACTCAAATACTAATGGTGCCTGTAAAACAGAAATTGAACTTTACTAAAGAAAAATTAAACCAATTAATCATAGGCCAAAACTTCAGAAAAAACCCAACAGAAATCCTGCAGTGTGCTGTGAAAGCTGCCAACTTCTGGGATTTGCAACAGTCTCACAGGAGCAGTGTGTTACTCTGCTTCTGCAACAACTACGTTGAAAACAGAGCTTTAAACAGGGCCGATAGTGCTATGGTTTAGAGAGTCAAACCTATCTCAATATATTCAAATTAACTCAGAGTCAAAATTTTTTGCTTCGTGAAAACCTTTTGGTAAAACTGGGCTAGAAATCACCGGAGGATCAATTGTTTAGCAATTTGCTAGGTCCTTCTGCTCCTAATTTTCTGTTGAAGGTAGATACATTCATATCTATTGCCTGCTCCACCTCCTTTTCTCATGATACGAGATATCACTCACAAATATACAAAAATATGGCAAGTGTACACATGAGGAAATGACCTTTCAAGCCGTAATTGCCTTTCAATGAGTTTCGCCTCACTTTCAACAGTTTATCCTTTTCCATTAGCCTTAACAAGAGCCTCAGTGGTTACCCTTGTAGATGTAAATATTCTCCCTGAAACAGTTTTTGCTTTTTCAGGCTGGACAGCTGGATTGTGTATGGACACAGAGAGGCAATGGCCTTTCAGGAATGCCATTTGCATAGGTGTTGGCAAGCCAGGTTGGCTTGAGGAAGGTTGAATTCACACCGCTGCTTGTGATAGGCAGCGCTGTGGACGCCTGCCTGTTAACGTGCTGTGAATGGGGGCATATGTGCTGTTGGAAAAAAAGGACTCCAGGTCGTAATGCGCTTGCCAGGTGACTCCTGTACTGCCTAGCTCAATGACTGTGAATTTCAGCTAGGCTTGGCTGCTGTGCAATGCAGAGCTATTCACCTTTACACTCACTCCCTCCTCTCTCCCAACATCCCCCACTCTACAGCTACTTAGAGAGCTAGGCAAACTTTATCATCAAAAAACAGATCAAGTCATTTGGCTCAAATCACCAGAGTGCAGCAGCAGAGCACAGCATGTTGGAAAAAAGAAAAAGAAAAAAAAAATCTTAATTTTTGGCTTCTCATCAGGTTTGGAACCATATTTGCCAAGTATCTCATGAAGGATAGTTTGGACATTTTTCAGGCATCCTCCTGAAAGCAGCATGTACAAGAAAATACACACCACTTCTTAGGCAGTTTTGCAGACTCAGGATGTGCACACTCCGATGAGCCTTTCCTCCCTGAGATAAATCCAACAAGCAATTATTCTGAGAGACATTTTATCCTGGCAGAAGCAGGGATGTATTCAAGTACTTTAGGATTTAAGGGACTTGCATTTTGGTGAAGGCTTCTTTAACCAATTTTGCTTTTTGTGTAGGGTACTCTGTTTTGTCCATGCTCAGTAATACTTGTCTCTTTTGTAAAGAACTTGGAGATGAACAAGTGAAAATACAGTGTGATATAGAACTCTTGTTTCCAGGAATGGTACATCTACCACCTACCTGGGCAACCTGTGCCAGTGTTTTAGCACCCTCACAGCAAAGTGTTTCTTTCTTATAGATAATCTACATCTACCTTCCTTGAGATTAAAACCACTACACCTTGTCCTATTGCTACAGGCCCTGCTAAAACATTTGTCCTCATCCTCTTTTAAGTGCCCTTTATATCTTGGAAGAGGATCTAAGGTCTCCCCAGAGCCTTCTTTTCTCCAGGCTGTGTAACCTTAACTCTCTCAGCCTGACTCCATAGCAGAGGTGCTCCAGCCCCTGAGCATCTTTGTGGCAGCTTCTGGACTTGCTCCATATCCTTCTTATGTTGGGGACCCCAGAGCTGGATGCAACATTACAGGTGGGGTCTCACCAGAGCAGAAGGGTAAAGTCATCTCCCTTGCCCTGCTGGTCACGCTTCTTTTGACACAGCCTAGGATACTATTGACTTTCTGGGCTGTGAATTCACATTGCTGTCTCATGTCCAACTTTTCATCCACCAGGATCTCAACATGATTATTCTTTTTCTTTTTCACTATAGTATAGAGTAGCAAGTTTAGACCCAAACTTGCTGTTATTCAGACACAGATAGGCAGAAAAATCTTCAGAGTAGCTAAAAAGATGATTTTGAATTCTTCCTGTTTGCAAACTCTCCTTGTTAGGTGTGATCTACAGTACTAAGTAACAGTGTTTATTTCATCCTCGAAGCCCTCAGTGAAACACTGAACAGAACAAGACCAAAAACTGACCACTACCAACCTTCATGTGAAACCTCTTTGCACAAACAGGAAATTCTTTTAGCACATCTACTTCTATTGTAGTTTCGTCTAAAGCCCAGGTTTGTTAAAAAGCTGATGTCTTAGAGCCTTACTGAAGTCAAGGAAGAGGGTTGACACTGGGGCTTTATCATGGCCCCAGATTATCAAGGACAACTCTTACCAAAACACTTTATTTCTTAAATATTATATGCTATAATCTGCTGATTTGAAAACTTCTAACTTGTCGAAACAATTGCTTACCATACCTTCCTTGTCTCACTATTGATTTCTCACTCTTTCGACCCTGGTATTAATTTTGTTAGTCACTCAATCACAGCTGATCTTTCTAGGGAAGAATAAAGCAAAAAGGCATTGAAAGCTTCAGCCCTATCATCAGTTAACTTCTTTCTTTGTCCACTGAGTAATGGTCCTGCACTTACATTTCTTTTAGTGACAGAACTGCTTTAGGTAGCTTGCCCCTCCTCCTTCCTTTTGCCAGCCCTTTTTCCCTTGCATTACCACTCATTTGTGCCAGTACAGCAGTTTGCAGGACCGCATGGTGAACAAATTAACTGATTGAAGTTAAAAATAAACATGTTTTGCTGGGTTATTTCTTCATGCTCTTCCCTTCCTCTGGTTATTATTATTAGTACACTTACCCAATATGCTTTTATATTGCTGTGAATCTTTTGCCTAACATTTTGTCCTTTCTTTGTCTCTATGTGCTTATAGTTATAATATTTCCCACTGATTTGACCTAAGTTCCATTTTCTTTCTCATTGTTTCCTAAATTTCATAGAATGGAGATGATCATGCCTCAGACAAGCTCTTATTAACCTTCCTACACACTCCACATCATAATTTGAGTCCCAGAGCTGTCTTAGTCAGCTTTTTGGAACTCTTTCCCCCTAGATTTGCTTCCTCTGAGATCTCCTCTATCAATCAGTTGAATTTTTTAATATACCTTTTCTTAAATACTTTTTGCTTTTTATTTTCTGTTTCTGTCTTCAAAGGAGTCAGGGTGTTCATCCTCTTCTCTGTGTCTTTCTACTTTACTTTCTCAACCAATTCATATCTATTGGTCAGAAGAGTACCTACAAAGACTTTTTTTTCACATCAACCATTCCAATTTTTGGAGATAAAAGGCAGCTTCCAGAGCAACCAAGGAATTTGCTATTCTTCCAGTATTTCTGTTCTGACTGTAGTTTGGTGTCAATGTGCCCCACAGACAACTCCTGGGGTTTGAAATATTCTGGTAGCTATTCAAGGCATTTGTTTGATTTGCCTATCTGATTGTTTTTAGACCATCCTATCACTCTGTTGGCTTCCTTTCTGTTTCAGCAAGAGGGTTTCAGCAAGTCTCACACTGAATTCTGGCTCCCAGAGCCAATGATGTGTCCTTGATCTATAAACCATGTCTTCCCTCTTTTCCACTGTCCTCTCTGGACAAGCCATACCTTTTTACATCAATATTCCAGTCACATGAACTAGCCTAGTAAACCTCTGCTAAGCCAATTAAGACATAATTCTAATTATGTATTAAGATTCCCAGTTCCTCTGGCTTATTCCCCATACAGCTTATATCAGTGTATAACCATTTCAAATGTTCAGAAGATTGACCCAGTGGTTTCCTTTTCATCTCCCCTTTGTCCCTTTATGTACACACTCTCCTGTTTCTGGCAAATTTAAGTGCTTCCATATCATACACATTTATAACTGGTAAGCAAAGTCTGGGACCATATATTTTGATACTGAGGTAAACTACACTACTCAGATATTGCACCATCAAAATACTAAAATATTCTTAAGCACTAGAATTTTGTAAAGGACAATATTTTCTTTGTCTAAAGGACAAAATATCGGCACAGTTACTGGATGTGTTAATAGTGTTAAAATAAGAATGAGTGAGACAGATAGGTATTAGTCAGTGGAAAAAATAATCCACAACTAAAAATTAGACAGACTAGAAATGAGTCATATAGATGATTTCTCATTAGTAGGGAATTTTTCCCAAATCATGTTAGACCAACCTCACATCTTATCCCCACCTCAGGCTATCAAAAGACAAGGTAATACTTTATTTGTGAATGGTTTTGGGTTTTTTGTGTCTTGGATAATATGTTTACAAATTGACTTGAATAACCAAATTCCAGAAGACTTCAGACTGCTGACAGAGCAGCCATTCCCTTTATCTCTTACATTAAATATAAAAGGTTTCCACTGTGTTCTTTCATGCAAATCAGTACCTGTACTTCTACATACACAGACAGATTCACAGCCAGCAGATCAGCTACAGCTTCCTCAGAGCTGCAATGAGGCAAAAGAGTTTTAAAAAATGACATATTCAGCTATAAAAAATGACCACATTACACTGTGGCAGTAATAACAAATGATAATATTTTACTTAGTATTTCCATTGCACTTTCCATCCATCATGGACTTGTATTTTGGCAGCAGCTTTCTGTGTATCCATTTCTTGCTGGTATTTTCTAGTGCAGGAAACCACTATGCCTTTAATCCTAATCACTCTGAGTGTCCTTTGGTCACCTCAAGCATGTGGCATTGGCCATCATTAAATAAGCTACTATTGGCCTCACTGATATCCTACAAAATTGTTAATATGAATCAGGCTATAAAATCTGAGGTAGGACAAATACATCAGTAATGCAGCCTTCACTTTGTGCTGCTGGTCTCCACTGATTTAGGTATAACATTATTATACCAATTTTACATATGCAAAACACAGAGGAATCCCCCAAAGATTATGGTCCCAGTGACCTTCGTTTGTGAGTATTCAGCTTGTGAAACTGGTTGATGATCCTTACATTTAATGAGAGAGATGTGGTAATCTTACACTCTGCAGTCAAAAAGTAGAACATTGAAAACTGGAATTGCACCAAATCAATTAGCTGTAAGGAGCAGATTAACTATGAGTGTAATGTTTTTTTTTTTTTGTCAGTCAACATAGACAGGCAGCTCCAATGGGAGACTGAGATCTGGTAAATCTATCAATTGCAGAAGAGCCCTGAGACTATAAAATCAGAACCTTCAGTGAAACACCTGAAGTTAAGTAGGGTGGATCCAACCGTACATAACTCATGCAAACATGACAGCAAAGCCAGGGCTAGAATCAGCCTCTCAGCTCCCTGCCCACCATTGGAATGAGCATAAGGTGTCTCTGGCAGAGCAAATCCTGCATCAGAAACCTGCACACCAGGTATTTGCAACAACTCCAAACCACTGTCAAACCCAGATACCTGATTTACTATGCACCACCCCTACCAATGGGCATCCTCCTCAGAGTTGTGCTTACAAACATAATTTAAAATTGGTTTCAAATATACAGTAGAGAAATAAGCAGCCTCAGGGGGTGGGAGCCCTTAAATCATGGCCACTATCATGTGAATGTGAATGGCTTGTCTCCCCTATGGAGAGTGAAGCACTGCAGTGCTAATAGAACAAGGCTGCTCACAGCAGACATGGGCATATCTTTCAGCCCACTCTATGCGATAATAGATGCACTAACGTTTTGACTACAGCCTTGTGTTTACTGTGGGTGTTAGCTGAGACATTTCCATGTAAATAAAACATTCATCAAGCTCACAAAAAAGTCTTCAGAGCAATTATTGCACAAGAATGGTGAGCACTGGAGAAGCGGGGTCATTCATCCATTCCATATACCTGCTTAGGCTTGCTGCAAAGGAAGATGCCACTTTCACAGATGTTGGAATTAGGTCAGGTCTCCTGTGTAGAATCTGCGTGGGCCAAGGAATAAGGCTTGGCATCAAGAGACCTGGTTTCTATTTGCATAACTTCTGCTGAGTTACTCTATGGCCTTGAGCAACTCACTTTGCAGCTGCATGATGCTGTTTCCCACCCATCTGTAAAATGGGGTTAATGGTACTTATCAGCCTTCACAAAGTACTTTTGCAATATAGAGATGAAAATGATGGTGACTGCTAATTGTTTTCACTCTCTCCATGGAGAGAAGCTTTTTTCCTTCCAGAAGCGTAAATCGAAGCACATTTTCTGCTAGTTGTGGAGTTTAAGTTTCCATATGCATGGATGGCAGCACCCTTTCCTATAATTTTTCGTAAATGTGATGTGCAACATCTGAGATTGAAGAGGCCTGTGTAATATACACCCTCAGAGCAATGGTGGACAGCACAACCGAACTTAGACTACAGAGAGGGCAAAACAGGGTAGAGAAAAACAAGTGTTTTTCACAGGAACTGAGGGCAACAAGAGGTTGATTTGGCTCACCGAGGTGAGAAGGATATGCTTAAGAAGCTGTGATGAAGTTCATGTCTCCTGGTATTCAGATTAGTGAAATAACCATATGAACTTCCTTCCCATAGTGGTCCTTCTGGAATAATAATAGGCATTGCTAGGAAACTTTTCTTTGTGATTTTGTTTTCATTTTCAGAGTATTTATGCTCCCCAAATAACTATTTTTCCTACAGACTGATCACTGACAACATACAGCAGTGGGGTAAGTATCTGAAATTTCTTAGTTACTGGAAAAGAAGAGCTTCAGAGACCTTCCCTTATTAGCACATTAATTGCAGCTGTCACAGAGAGCAATTATTTGCTCAATTTTCCTCAAATTCATCATTTTCTTAAAAAACAAAACCAAATCCAAAACTGCAGTAATGAATATTCAGAATATGCTGGCACTTGAAACCCTATTCTCATTTTGTAGTTGGCACTGGCTTCCTCCTATCTGAACACCTTGCACACCTTTCAGGCATGTATGATTGACAGCTGTCCTGCATGCATAGCAAAATGAAGTTTAGTCCCTCATATCACAGATAAATGTACTTTGACAGCCTCAGTGCTGAGCAGCACACCATGCAATCCACCCAGAATAGGTTCCTTCCAGAGTAAACACCAACTTGTCTTAACTCCAGTGGACATTTCAGGTTTCTCTGCAATCACCTGGGTGTACTGATTTTGGCTGGGATGGAGTTAATTTTCTTCAAAGTAGTTGGTAAGGGGCTGTGTTTTGGATTCGTGCTGGAAACAGTGTTGATAACACAGGGATGGTTTCACTACTGCTGAGCAGTGCTCACGCAGGGCCAAGGCTTTTTCTGCTCCTCACCCCACCCCACCAGTGATGGGGCACAAGGAGTTGGGAGCAGATGCAGTTGGGACAGCTGACCCCAAATGACCCAAGGGATATCCCAGACCATATGGCACCATGCTCAGCATATGGATCTTTGGGAAGAAGAAAGTGGGGACATCTGGAATGATGACATTTGTCTTTCCAAGTCACTCTTACCTATGATGAAGCCCTGCTGTTCTGGAGATATTTGACAACCTATCTGCCTATGGGAAGTGAGGAATGAATTCCCTGGCTGATTTTATTTGTGTGCAGAGCTTTTACTTTCCCTATGAAGCTGTCGTTATCTCAACCCATGGAATTTCTCACTTTTGCCCTTCTGATTCTCTCCCCCATCCCAATGCTGGGGAGTAAGCGAGGAGCTGAGTGAGGCTGAGATGCCAGTTGGGGTTAAACCATGACACTGGACAATGAACACCATCTATAGTTATTCATCTTGCAGCAGTAGAAGGGGAAAATATGGCAAGTAATTCCTAGGATTCCTTTAGCCATGTTAACTAAAAAAAGTTCAGGAAGCCACGTTCCTCACCTTTAGTCTTTCCCTCCATAAGCTATTTGCCTTCATAGGCTTCATCAAGGGTGGAGAATGGACTCCAAAAGAATTACAGCATCTCCATGAAACAGACAATTTCTCCAGGGACCTCAATTCTGAAAAAAACATTTTCTGGAGCCTAAAGGTTCTTCTTAAAAAAACTCCATAAGGCACCGGTGATGTATGTATGTATGAATGTGTGTATGTATATATATATATATGAATGGACAATATTGCAGCCTTCACAGTGAGGAATGATGAGTTCAGGAGATGATGGATTGGGCCATAAACATTCTGTAGGGAGGAATGAATATATACCTGTTGTTGGGGTGCTCAGAAAGACGCGTTCCTTCTCCACTTGCAATGGACAATAAAAGCCCAGGCAATTTTAATTGAGTAACATTGAGCTGGTACAGTATATGCAAAATCAATTTGTTATGATGGAACATTTAGTATCGTTATTTAGATTAGTGCATTTTATCACTAGACAGTGCCTTTATGACCATCTAATGTAACCTACATATCACCTAGAAGTTTCTGTAACTTCATGACTAATGGCTAAACTACAGCATATCTTTTAGAGAGACACCACATCTTGATTTAGAGCCTTCAAGTCATGGAAAATATAACACCTCCCTCATAAATTGTTCCTAAGGTTCATTACTCTTCCTGCTAAAATTTGTGCCTTATCTTTAGTTTGAATCTGTCTGGCTTTGACTTCCAGTTAGTGGATCTTTTTATACCTTTGTCTGAGGGATGAAAGAGCCTTATCCTATTGAAAGCTGTCTTCCTGTGTAGGTCCTTACAGTGTCAGCAAGTCTCCTCTTAACCCCCTTTCCACAAGCTAAATACACTCAGTGTCAAAATTATTCTTTCTTGGGATGGGAAGATTGATGGTACCAAACTCAGGCAACTACCTGTACCTACTTGTCTGAGCATCCCTATTTAATCAGTGGAGGCTCCACCAGATGACAATTTAGCAAACTTCAAGTATAAATATGCCCCGAAGGTGTCTGTCTCTCTTAGTATCTATTCAACTATTCTAGGGCAAATATGACTCTCACTTGGATGCCTCATTTAGACAACTGAAGATTTCCAGCTTTTAAATAATTTTTGTCTCTTTCTTATATACTTTTTATTTTCTCAACAACCTTTTGGAAGGATGGACATGAGAAATGGAGAGTCATGCCAGCGCCAATTTCCCTCAGTAAAATAATACATGGTTAGTAATGCCTTCATTGTCCTGTTCAAATTTGACCAAGAGCAAAATTAGTCTTGTCTCTTAGCCATCAGCTCCACATTCACAGTTCATATTCAGTACATTGTCTGCAATGACCTTTCAATATTTTTTTAGAGCTTCTGCTTTCCCTGAATATAGTCCCACATTCCCTAAGGCCCAGAGACACAGAATTTTCAGTCTGGGGTTATATTAAAATAGATTTGTAGTGTATTCAGTGCTGCCAATCAGGATCAGGACCTCACCATGCAAACAAACTGAGGCACTTCAGTCCCTGCCCTGAAGAATTTACACTCTAAATTAGACAAGACAGACAGTAGTAGTGTGTGTGGGCGGTTAAATGGAGACACTGAGAAGTGAAGGCTACAGAGAGGTTTGAGGTTTCCCAGACCTTCACACCCTCACCAGCTTATCAAAGAGATGTATGAGATTTGTTTTGCTGATACTTACTTGACTACTCCATCTTAACATCCTTTTTAGTGCAACCCCACATGGCTGCAGGTGCAAGGCAGCTACCACATGACCAGTTCTGCCTGACCCATATCCCACAGGAGGTTAAGGATATTTTGTCAGAAGTATGCATTGGATGTGTAAACTCTGTTCTGCAGGAGGTTCCAGGGACAGGATCATCACTGAGATGAAGCTTCCTGCCAAAGCTTGTTCCAGGCATGGACACTGTTTATGGTTGTGGCCAGGACCAAACTAGGGCTCAGTAATTCCCAGAAACAATGTCTAGCTTTTCAGTGGCTGGACCAAACTAAGGTTAAAGTGGCTGGGTTTCTTCTCTGTTACTGTTAATTTTTCTCTGAGGAGCTAAACAGATGTACAACATGAAGCTCTGCCTGTCTCCTTACCAGCACGCCTTTCTTCTCTCATGCTTCAGGGTGACCACGCAGGTTTTCTTAGGACTCTTTTACTCCAAATTTTGCAACAGGAAGGACTTGAAATATATTTTAGAGATCTAATTGAGCTTTAAAAGTTTTTGAGAACATTTAAGTTATCTCTGTCAACACAGACTTTCCAGCTGAGTAGTTTGAAGCCCTATAGCCAGAGGTGCAGCCATGGGACAGTGGCTGTGAATGGGAGGATGACATGTGGAGCGCTTGTTCTCATGAGTTTTTGAGCCATCCTCTTGCTTTGGGCAGCTGTGCAGCTTGTGGTTATGTGACCAAGCTGGAGACAGGACTTGCATGGTACAGTTTACCATAGGTCCATTCTGCTTCAGTTGAAGTCCATGTAACTTCTTTTCTTCTTAGTGGGAAGAGGAGGATTTGACTCTTATTTTACTTTTTCTGTCATTGGCCAGTATGTGTTCCTTTGTAGATTTTCAACATGACATGGGATAAATTGACTGTTTCCAAAACAGGTCTTCAGGGTAAAGCCAGACTTTTTGTTGTAATAATTATCCTCAGTTACTCCAGGTTGGAGTCAGGATCTATGTTGATCTTGACCCCATGACACCATCAAAGCAGTAAGGCCAAAATGCAAAACGGAAAAAAGCCAAACCAGAACAAAGTAAAGTAGAAAACTGAAAGAGGGATCTGGTGGGGCTGGGATTGGTGATGGCAAGAGCAAACAGCGACGGACAAAAGTAGAAAGGATGAATCTGAACCATATTATATGGTATTATGCTCTGAAACACCAGCCCTGTAAGGGAAAATGGGAGTTAACGCCTCTCCCTTACCTTACTGAAAGATATAAATATCAGTTAATTAACTTCCCTCAAGGACAACAGGAAAAATTGCTGAACACCTCTAAAAAGAACACAGGTAAATCAAACTCTTTGCTTGTAGTCTATTAGCCACAAAAAGGAGAAAAAATTATATACACGCATAATATGTTTATTATAATTATATACACATATAAAAATTAAAATATTAAAGAGAAAAACAACTAATCAATCTCTACCTATGGTGCTTCATGAAATAAGGAGTCAAAAGAAAATAAATTCCCTACCAACAAAACTTGTGTATTTAATGAATACTAAATAAAAGAGACAAGAAACATTTCACAGGCAGCCTTCATTTTGGATTTTCTATGTTTTTCAGTGTTTGACTTTGAAACATTAATAGCATTTGTCCAGGCTAGCTTGGGATGTATTCTCTTTTTTGGTACCAATGTCATCTTTCTCTGTGAAGTGCCTCTTTGCCCTGTGCTGCTGTTAGGGAGACAAAGAAAGATAAAGACAGATAAAACCAGATGTGCTGGGTACTAATCTGATTACTTAACGTGTTTTTCTGGAAGAGGCTCTGATACTGTGATGATTCAAACTAAATGAGAACTTGCAGATAAGTGGAACTGAGCCCCAGGTTGTCAGTAATGAACTTCAGCTAACTCACACTGGGCCTAAGCCCAGTAGCACTGGGCGCTTTTACCTACCACAGAAGGCAATGATAAGACACGAGTATGCTGGTGTCTTTGCAGATCCAAGATATTATACCACTTGCAGGCAAAATTACATTAGCTGCTTACTGTGCTGCAAATTTTAATGGTTTATAAGCAACAAGAAATTACCACATTGTAAATTTGGGATAGATGACACAAATCAGACAGACTTACAGGGGATGCTCCCTTTGCTCTCAGCTGAGTTACACTTTATTAATATCCTGCTTTCTCTTTGTTTACAGCACCAATTGGTTTTATGAGTGGGTGAAGTACATTTTGCTCATTTGTTTTGGTTTAGCATAGGGAAACAAGAGAAAAAGAAAAGAAGAAAAAGGAGAATCACTCTTGCAGCTCTCCTCTTTTCCCAGACCTCATACTCAAACTAGAGGAAGAGTTATATTAGTGACAGGATAAGTGTCACTAGGCTTAGCAATCCTCAGACTGTTTCCTTGATGGTGCCTGAATGACATTGTGGTAGGTGTGCTTTTTTCCTGAATGGGAATCTACCCTTTGCTATTTGCTTTGGGTTTCCTCTTGCTGCTGCCACCACTTCTCCTCCTAAAGCAGCAACCAGAGCACCCACAGGACCACAGGCCATGGGGCTGATGGCACACACACATACCTGTCCTCACCATACACACATGCAAAAAATTCCCTGTTAGCAGAGCACTGCACATCCTGCCCTCACTCCATCCCCTCTTTGCAGTGAATCTACTGGTGCAGCAATGTAAGAGTAGATCTGTTCACATTACAACTGTGTGTGAATACTTTTCTGATGTCCTGTTTTCAGATGATGGAAAGACACAGAACTCCTGACATGAGCGTCCCTTTATCCTGTCATATTCACTAGAGAGGTAAATTCCACATATAAAATCTTGGGGGAATTACTCCAGCGATCTGGGTGAGCAATCAGTAAGTGAATGTATATGGTTAAATCCTGGGCTACAATATCTGACATTCAGCTTTTAGAACCATGGGACCTTTGAAAGAAATCTAGTCCAACCCCTTTGCAATGAGCAGGGAATTCTTCAACTAGACCAGGTTTCCTCCTCCAGCCTGACCTTGAACATTTCCAGGGATGGGATATCTACCACCTCTCTGTGTAACCTATGCCAGTGCACCACCACCCTCTTTGTAAAAATGTCTTCCTTATATTTAATTTAAATCTACCCTCTTGTAGATTAAAACCTTTGGCTCTTGTACTTGCAACAGGCCCTGCTAAAACCTTTGTCTCCATCTCTCTTATACACCCACATTAGGTGCAAAAATGCTGTGATAGGGTCACACAGGACTTTACCTGGCTGCCATGACTTTTTGTTTTCTTTAACATTATGAAAGAGGATTTTAACTCTTCCTCTGAGACCTGAGAATTTAGATTCACACCACCCACACTAGAACATGCAGCTGGAAGTGAGGACAAAAAGTGAGCACGCTTATGCACGGGGCTGTTTCTCAAATACATTTACCTCTCAATGAGTGGAGTGAAGGTGTAATGAATTGCATCCAGAGCAATCCATATTCCTCTGTCTTGCTGCTGAGCTCCATGCTCGGAGACACAGTAATATTGTATGCACAACTTACGAGATGCGCACACTAATATTACAGCTGCCAGTGAGGAGGGAGTAACAAATGCTGCATTGTCAGCTTGCAACAATAAAGAATCATTTTCATTCCTTGTGCACAAGAGCTCCAATTATAATCTAATTCAATTCAGATTAACTATGCTTTGATGGCATTTCCATTACATAAAAAATAAATTTATTAGCCAAGTATAATATGTTTTGTCTATAGTTCCAATGCTAATAAGAAGACTGTTTAACTGCTTTAATGCTGCATTTTAACCACAGTTATAAGCTATTGCCTCAAAATTTATAATCAGGGTGTGCAAATATTACAGTGGAAACTCACAGAAAGGAAAATTATTAGGATTTACAGGTGAGCTGCTAATAAAGGATTATAATCCATTTGGTTTAAATCCCACCCATTAAGAATTTTCATAAGGCTTTCATCAAAGATTCTTTCCAGGTGCTTCATCCCATGCTAATTGCATGGTCTGGTGAAAGGTGGCAAACATGATGGGATCAAATTAACGCTGCTTTATTTAAGGATTGCTAATGACTCATTGCAGGTATGTCTAAACTACAGACACCTAGTCTTATTATAGCACCAGAGCTGAGTCTTTAAGTTCTCTAAAAGATCTTGATGGCTTCTGTGCCACCAGCCTCTCCAGCAATCCTCAGCCTGTCTCTGAGTTCCTGATGAGTTTGTATCCCATTTCAAGTGCTATTCTGTGATCTTAAGGACAGGCTGCTCACTCTTACCCTCTTTGCTCAGTGCACAAATGGATGGAGGCTCATAACTAAAAAGGCATTCTGATTAGTGGAGCACATATTTATGTTTCCATCACCCAGGGCTGTTAGGCATGTATTTGAGCTATTGCAAATGAGAACCCAAAGCAATCCTCCCTCCTGCACAAAGGAATCACAAAGTTGGATCAGCATCTGCATCACTTTGCTGGTCTTCAAGCAATCGTTTGCCTTTCAGCAGACTATGCACAGGATGCTGGCATGGAGTTTGGAGGCTGACAGTTCTGCTCTGTGCCAAAACATGAGGGGCTTTATAGGGTTAGAACAAACCACGAAACTATATACTGTGAGAAAACATACTCAGCACAAACTCAACCTATTTTTTTGCAGAAAAGACCAACCCTGACAATCCATCTCAAGGTAAATGATAATTTTTGTGTAACCTGCATTTGAAATGAAATGGCCACGGCTTGGGCAGCTTGCTTTAGTCAAGAAACCGTTGTCTTGGAAGAAGCTAGATCCCACAACTCTGGAACCAGTCAAGATGGATGCAGTAACAGATGGAACATTCTGATTACCCCAGACTGATATCTATGGAAGCTCCATTTTAATTACATTCTACAGTGATGGAAAACCAGACCCCTGCTGTACTTATGAATTACTTTCCATTCCAATTTACTTATCATGGATGTCATTAGTTTATGTGAACAGAAATTGACACTTGTTTCCTTTTTCTCTTTCACAATTTCTTTTCAGAACAAAACACTTTCATTGGAAAATCATCATGGAATCAAATTATATCTGGGGGAAAATAAAAAAAAACCCACAAAATTAAACACCATAAATAGCCCTCCAAAGTTCTGAAGTAATATCTTCCAAAAGGAGCAGGAAGACAGAAATGCCAAAGGCAATTTGGTCTATTAGTCAACCTTCTCCAATTATTTATGATGAGCAATTTTCCAATCTTTTTAATAGTCTTATGGGGAAAATGCATTTTCCACAAACAGATCAACAAGTTGATATTTACTTTTTTTCCCTCAGCTTAAAGTTTCTTTTTATTCCTGAACAAACATCTGTAGACAATATATCTAAGCTTCTGAGTTTGTAATTTTCTTTGCAAGTGCAGTTGCTTACATGGGTAAGAGATTTATTATAGCAATCTAATAGATCAAGTAACAAGAAGATCTAATGACCGGACTCTTAAAGCTGAATTGATTGACTCTAGATATGCTGCATAATTTTTTAATTTTAATTTTTTGGGGGGGACAATCAGGGCAATTAGTCATTGGGGTAACTTATTTGGAGATAAGGCAGACTTTCTATGACTGCATATGTCTGATACAAGACTTTCTAAAACACATATTTCAGCTAAACTGGAAGGTGGGAGCTACCTGTCAAACTCCATGGCCTTTTGCTTGTAGGATGTCAGGCTAGATGGGCATAATGTTCCCTTGTGGCCTTAAAACTTATGAAGTATTTTTTTCAGACATGATCTGTACTAGGCACCCAGGTCAAATAGTGGACCAAACATTTCTGAAAAACCAGACAAGCAGATACAAGCACCATGGGGCAGAAAGTGATGATCTTCACCCTGTGATGTGCTTCAGCCAGGTTCTCAAAATGATGACCAGAAAGCTGAGGGCAACCTGCGGTTCTAATCCGGCAGCTCAAGTGACAATTTGAAGGGAAATAACCAACACTGAAATGAAATATCATCACCTTAGATGGCAGGTTACAGCTGTTGAATATGTGCTTGTGTCATTTGCTCATTTCTAGCCTGTAAATTAACATAAATTTACAACTGATACATAAAGGGGGGGAAAAAATCGAAAAAAACCCAACCCATCAAAAACCCTATTAAGACTTTATTCCTGAGTGCTTGAAAAGAATCACCATCGTGTTTCTGCACAAGGTGGTTACAACCTCTTCTTTGTGCCTAATGTTGGTGAGACAACATCTGCAAAGGTGCTCAGTGGAAACACCTCATACTCACAAAGAGCTGGAGGCACTTGCGGCATCGGCTCAAGCAATTAAAGAAGTAGGAGGACTGATCTGTGAGGAAACAGGCTCTGAATAACTTGGGAAAGTGATGACTAAGGCACTAAGTTGGCTCTTGGTGACTTTTATGGGAGGTTTTTCAGTTTTGCAGAGGTTTCAATGGGATCTTGGTGAAGGATAAAGATATGCTAATCAACGGCAAATGTTCAAAACATGTGAAAAAGGGGAAGAAAAGGAATATTTAGCCACTGCACAGAGTAGAAATAAGGTGGAATAAGGAGAAAATATAAGTGAGCATTTCTAAAATATCAGAACTTATAACAGGTAAATGATGAAGAGAAAATGGGTGGATCAATTCAATGGAAGAGAATATGTCTTTTGTAATTTTCACTAATTTTTCTTATGGAAAAAGTATTAGGAGTTGACTAGACTGGAAATTTAGATATCCTAGTCCTGGGAGATGAACCTGGACAAGGCTTTCAAAACTTTTCAGTTGATTCTGGAAGTTCAATATTCCAGTTTTTTATCTTTATTGCATGTCAAAGCCCTCTGACCTGAGCATCTCCAAGAAAAGAAGTTTTTGAAAACAGAGTCCTCTTTCCCAATTCTTTCCCCATCAAATCTTCAGAGTAAAACCATATAACTAGGACCTTCCAGGGACTATACCCTGCTACTGGATTCAACAAAAAAAAAAAAAAGAGGGATGATTTTTGATAAGATCCTGAATATGTATATAAAAAACTTCACATCAGGTTATAGAGGCTTGTATCTTATTGTCCATTAAGGGAAAGTCTGTCTTTCATGCATAGAGTTGAATTTAATATCTGTTGAACAGTAAGCTGCACAATGTCTAATCTTCTGACCTCTTCAGTGAAAAAGTGCCACAACGGTTCTCATC
The DNA here is from genome assembly GCA_013397795.1 of Orthonyx spaldingii. Taxonomy (NCBI): domain Eukaryota; kingdom Metazoa; phylum Chordata; class Aves; order Passeriformes; family Orthonychidae; genus Orthonyx; species Orthonyx spaldingii. The sequence continues at coordinate 820,692 of VZTJ01001488.1, read as the reverse complement.
TTTTGTCTTCCTATTATCCATTGTTTATATAGTCCTATCCAAATATTTAAATTATGAATAATGAGGACTCACAGGAAGGAAATCTCATTCAATATTTCTTTCCATTGAGATTAGTTATCCTTATTTTTCCCTAGTTTGAGTTTTGGGGTTTTTTGGTGTTTGTTTGGTTGTTGTTGTTAGTTTTGGTTTTTTTGACTGGAGGGTCAGCACTACAAGAAAAATCACCAACTCGAAGAGACTGTTGTTATCAGTTTAATGATCACTGAGTAACCAAATCCTGCAATGACCCAAGGGCTCTTGGTTGAACAAGAGTCAATGACTATTGAAGATACACAACTTTTCTCAGCATTGATCCTTATTTATACAGTTCAGAAAAACATTGAGAGCAGGAGAAACCATGTTGATGGCAACAAGGCATTTACAGCCTGGAGAAGCTGCTGTTCCATGGCCATCTGTAAATAAAGCTTCAAATTTTCTCCTGATTCTGAAGCTGCTACAAATGATATGAAATGTTGATGTTGGATACAGAAATACTTTAATAGCTTTAATTACAATATAGAAATATGTTGAGCTCATTTTGTCTGCATCCTCCCCCTTTTAGCAGTTGGCCTTCCGTTTGTCCTTTGTGGAGGTGCTGGATAATGTGTGTGATGTATTCAGGCACTTCTTTCTAAAGACAGATGTGAAGCAGAGTGCATGAGGAAGAGAAAAATGGTGAGGCATGAAAAAGTAGTGAGAACTGAAAAATAAACCGCAAGATCCTTCAAACCATATTTCATAGGAAAAAAGAGGTAGATGTCTGCAGACAGATCCCAAAGCAGTCCATCTGCTTGGTTTGCATGGAAGCAGTCCCCAGGCAAGGAGTGATGATTAAGAAATTAGAGCCTGCAAAGGTAACAGACCCCATGCCAAGTTAGCAGAGCGTCTGTAGACCTCTCTCTATTTCACATCAGCCAAAAAATACAGACTTATTGCCATGTTTACACTAGGGACACACCACCCTCTTTACTCTAAACCTGGTGTGGTCTCCTCTAGGTGTGATTCTCTAAAATTGGGAAATCCTTAACCCTACTCTACACTACCTGCATGTCATACTGCATCCACCACAGCATCTACACTCTTGAAGCACGCCCAGAAAAATGTACCGCATGTGCTGGTGAAACCTTCTGCCACCCAATAGCTGGGAGAAGACTGTAAATAATGACCACCCATAGTGTCCATCCGGGTCTTCTGGAAATTCTGGTGCATCATCCTAAATATGCCCCTCTGTGCCTGAAGGCAAGGACTGGGTGCAGACAGAGAAAAAATGGGATTTTCTTCTGAAAACGCTAGCTGTGCAGAAACTGGGATGCACTGAGGAGATAAAAACCTTATATCCCTCCAGACTCGGGTGCCAGTGTGAACATCCACTCCATAGAGCACGAAAGTACTGAGCACATGGGTTGTGACAGGCTTTATATTGCCTAAAATGGGACCTCCCACAGCAGCCCAACAGTGTAAGAAATGGGTTACGGAGTGACCAGAAGGAAGAATGGACTGGAGCATGCTGGAAAAAGAGGAAATCACATAATCAGGGAGAAAATGTATGGCCCTTGGCAAGACCTCTGGTAGTAAAATCTATATTAACCATATCAGCTTGTAAATTTGTTGAATGTATATAACTATGTTTCCTCTGGACAATATTTTTATTGTGAAGAAAAGCCTTCCTCAAAAGATAAATACATTTCAAAGGAAGTTTGAGTGGAGTTTTAACAGATCGCATTTATGCTTTTGTAAAAGGAAAAGAATTGCAACATTCAAACAGTGCAAATGAGAAATTTATGGGAAGCTGCAAGTCTTTTTGTGTTGGTTTTTTGTTTGGTTGGTTTTTTTCCTCCAAAAATTACCTATTAAGAGGCCAGCTCAGTTTGCTTTCCTGACATTATAGCCAGCGAATGTTTCTTTTCATGCAGGTTGGTTGTGGCTCAGAGGGATATTAAACTATTTGCATTAATAATAATCAAGACTATCTACCATCAAACCAAGCTGTAGACTCGACAGCCTGATTACATCATCTTTGGGAGAGGAAATGAAATTTAGCCTTCATTTGAACATAGTGAAATGAATTTAAGCAGTTACTAAAAAACATTAAAACTCATCTCCCACTCAGTTTTATTAGGGATAAAAGTCAGCAGACTAGGAGAAAGGGAGGATCTCAGGTATCCTGACCCTTGTAAGTATTTTGTTAAGAGTGATTTGTTTAATAAAAGTGTCTTTTATTTCAGACTAACACAAAGTCCTGCACATAGAAACCAGAGATACAGACCATACTTAAAAGGCAGCGAGAGGCTATGGCGAGCAAGATCTAAAGCTTCTTTGTGGATTACCAACTGGAAAAAAAAAAGTAAAAACTATGAGTTGCTATAACAAAGAATGCAAATAAAATCTTTGTATGCTTAGTCATTAAGTTGATGGGACTTGTGAGGATTTTTTTTTCCTGGACTGTTTCCAGCAATTGCAGCTCCAAAAGAGATATTAATTAAGAGAGATTTTGGGAATTATCTTAAAAGGATGATCTAGGATAGAGAAATTTGCCTTTAAGGGGGAATCAGAGTTTCCCAATCTGTTTAGTACACTGGTAGATGATGCAGAGCTGACATGGTCATAGGTTATATGCAGTGAGAGAAGGAAGAGCTTTCTGATTGTAAATTGATCTTTAATCTCATAAAATCATAGAAACATTTAAGTTGGAAAAGACCTTTAAGATCACCAAGTCTACCCATTGATCCATCCCTGCCAAGTGCCAATCCCACCTCTAAGATGTCTCCAGGTGCCACGTATACATATCACTTAAGTTACCTCTAGGAATGGTAACTTTACCACTTCCCTGGGCAGACTCATTCCAGTGCTTGGGAAACCTTTTGGTGAAGTTTTCCCTAATATCTAACCTAAACCTCCCCTGGCACAAATTGAGGATGTTTCCTCTTGTCCTATCACTTGTTAATTGGAAGAAGAAACTGACTTCTGCCTCACTTGAACTTCCTTTCAGGCAGTTGTAAAGAACTTATTTAGACCAAATAAACAAATTGTACAAGCCCATGTTTGGAAGCAGAAACTAGATAAATTCAGATTAAACCATTAGCATTATTAGGTCTTGAAATAATGTATCTAGATTTCATGGTAGCCCTTCATCAGTTAAACAGTTTAATTCAAGACTGAGCTACAGCACACTCGCTTGAAAAGCAAAATGCACACAGGCAGAGATTGTCAAATTGACACAGAAGTTATTGAGTAAATGCTGTGCTACAGGATAACACAAAATTGAAGGACATATCTACCAGAGCGTGAGGTCCCCTGTGGACTGTTATGTCACTGAAGGATGTAGCAGGGAGGTACTGTGTCCTTCCTGATGCTGAAACTCTGGCAGCCTGTCCTAGTGCCTTGGCTGGAGGTCTCCCATGGCACACAGGTTTAGGGAAGAGATGTTCAGCCCTCCCACTCCCCACATGGTAGATGAGTGCCCCATGGTAGATGAGTGCCCACACTACCTTGTTGGCAGAGGATCATACAGATTCTCATTCACAACTGTTTTGCATCTGTAAAAATTACAATTCCCAGCCTTTTTCTTCTGCTTGGATACGGAGTGGTTTATACTTAATGATTCAGCCCACACTAGAAAAACACATCTATTCAGAAAACTGCCTGATGTGTTGATGCTGACTTTTTAAATCATCATCCATTTAACATTGACAAAGATTACTACATCTTGAAAATGTATTGTTTAACTGTAGCAGATAACACATTTTCAAAAAATACAATTTTCATCTTTAGTCTCTAAAAAGTGGTGATTAGAAATATGTTAATTATCTGCTACATTCAGCTTGTTTTTGTAGTCTTGAAGAAAGCACATCTCAAGCTACATTTACAGAATGAACTTTTGAAAGCAAAAAGGTTATGTCAGTTTTAGATGTCGGCAGTTACAGAGTTTTGAATATTATCAGAAATATTTTAATATTTTTTTCTCCACTATTTGCTTGGAAGGCAAATAAATATTTATCTTATGTATGTATATGTGTTTTTGTATGTGTATGTACAAGTGTATAAATATATATATGTATAAATATATAATTAAACTTTTAACTTTTTTTTTAACCTGTATTTATTAGTAATCTTAAATAATCTGTTACTCGATTTATCCATTGTAACAAAACCAAGTTTTACAAGTAGTAAGGTATGATCCTTTTATCTTGTTGGATAGAAGGAAAATGCTCAGACAAAAGCTTATACAACTCTCTAAGTATGAATAAATTATTTTGATATGATATAATGAAGAGTTCTTATCCTATTTAGTTTATCCTCAGTAAGTCATTTGATTAGAGTTATGTTTTCTTGTTTCGATTTATTTAAACCAGATTCGACAGTGATATCTTTTAAGAGCTGTAGCAGAAAAAGATCTGACATTGTGTATATAGAAACTGCTATAGGAGTTTCAAATACTGCAAACAGGCTTTGAGTAGATTCATGGGAAACACTTTCAAGAATGAAGAGATATGCTAATGTTTTTTTTTTTCTTTCAGCCATAAACCACCACATTTAAATGAAATATTGTACCGTTTTACAAGGTGAAAAACCACAAAACATTTTGGCTTTCCAGTGGACAAATCGCCCTGGGATTTCCATGTCAGCTGCAACCAGGTATCTCTCAGCAAGTCAAGGTAATACAGTCTTTATCTCTGTGATTTTTACCTACATCTGCAGTTCAAAGCAAAATGATGACCTATAAGCTTTCTGCTCAGTCAGAAAAACTGATTGGGGTTTACATTCTTTCATGATTGGCTCTGAATGGAAAAGGTGTTCTGTTCTCATACCTGCTATGTATTTTATAAGTAATTACTATGTTTGTTCCTTTTTATAGAACACGTATGTACAGACCTGCTGTGGCACCGTGAGTAGATGTGTACGTGCCTGCACCACCACATTTTGTTGGTATCCAAAGGATCCTTCTTCTTCTGCCAGCTTTCTGCCTGAAAGGACTGTGTGTAATTTAAAGAAGTCTAGGCAGTCACGAAAGGAGGATGGGGAAAGTTCACAACTGTACACCACCCTGTGTTCCTCACTCAGGACATAAAACTAGGTACAGTCAAGCGGAAAACTTCTTGCATAAAGGTAAAAATCATGCAACAAACATCTTGCATAAAGGTAAAAATCTACCAATAGAGGGGAATGTAAAACAGAAGCCTCTGGGCAGACTGGCCATTCTCAGCATTGCTGAGTAGCTACAGCTGCTGTGTCAGAGCCTTAGGGTAGAGCCTGACAGGGTTCCAAATAATAAAAATTGGGATGTTTGCTATGACTTGGTTCTCTTGTTGATACCATTTACCACGTATTCCTTAATTTCATACACTGACACTACTGCTTCCATAAATTATCACATTTTATGGTTTTATTGCTAGCAAAATAAACTTTGATGACATATTTAAAAGGCATCAAGGCTATGAAAATGAGTTTTTATTTGCAGAATATTTTGAAGTTGTATTATTTTCAATATATTACAGTCAAAGGTGGAAAAAAAAGTGTTTAAATAGAAGTGACACAGTGAAGGTTATTCTGGCCACATATACCCACAGACACATGTAAAAATGACTTGAAAGATGTCCCATCTGCCAGGTCTCTCCATCTGACTGAAGCAGGGAGTTGCTTTGCAGCCAACACATGATAAATAGAATGAATTCAACAAAAAATGTGGCAGGCAGCTTCTTGTCAGTCTTACTAATTAAAAAAAAAGCAAACAGATGGACAAGCAATGACTCTTATTCAACAGGAATTTGAGTGCTTTAAGCGAGAAGGCACCCTCAGAAATTTCCTAGGATGTAAAAAGGAATGTCCTTATAGATCAGTTTCCAAATTCTAGAGCTTAGGGCTTGACATGGTGTTTTTGATTGTCCTCCTGCAGCATCCCCCCCATGCACACTGGTATCGCTCTTATACAGAGTTCTGCCTTGCCATGAAGGAGCAGGGCTGAGTGGTTCTTGCAGAAATGGGAGAGGAAGGGGTAAGAGAAATGAGAGATCACAGGTTTGATTTTATTGTGCTCCTATTAGTATTTTTCAATCTTCTATTTATAACATATATAATATATAAGTATTTAATGCATTTTTATTTTTGTTTCTTACTAATAATGCAATATATAATAGATATATATTATTATATAATTTAGTCACCTTTTGCACTAGTGAATTATTACTACATCAACAGTGTCTGAGGGAGGATTGCTAAGAGGGAGGGTGATTGCTTCTGAGGAGCAGAAGGCCTGAAAGCAAACAAATGAAAGAGGAGAGGGAGATGCAGTGCTTGAATCTTACTCTGAGATGAGAGTTAAACAGGATGCAAGAGACAGCACACATGAAATAACATGAGCTGAAGTGAGATGCTGCCAGGGAGAGTTATGTGGACTCATGAACAATGTGCTTCAAATCAGTGCAAAGCAACCGGATCCTGCAGATGATTATAAAGGTGAAAAAAGGAGGGAGAAGAAAGGGGATAGCTAGTACCAGGTAGAAATGATGATGGCTTTATTTGCAGCAGCTTGGACAGAGCTAAGGGGGACTAAAAGTGAAGTGGAAGTGACAGGAGATAAACTGGAAATGTGCTGGTTGAGTGGTAACCACACAGGAAATGAAACATGGTTACTACTTTTTCAGATAAGAATGAGCCCTGACTCCACCACATTGATATCACAAGAATAGAATACAACCATGGATAGAAAAATTCTACATAAAAAATAATCATAGAGTCATAAAATCTTAGGATGGTTTGAGTTGAAAGGGGTCTTAAAAATCATTGAGGATCAATGCCTTTGCCGTGGACAGGGACAGTGTAACAACTGAAATAGTGGAAAAATATGATTTAAAATGCATTTTTCTCCTTCAATTTTCTGTCAATATAAACATATAAATAAATTATCTCATTTGATCTTTTGGCACCCCTGTTAAAGACTTTATAGTGCAAGGCATCTTTTCTGCAAAGAGTCACAGAAATTTTTAAGCCTATACATGGTATAATATTTGTAAGGCTTTATTCAGTGCACAGCAATGAGTATGTACTTAAGCTTTTCCAGGGCAGGAAGAATACCAATCTCAAGAACTCCAGAACTGATGAGCTGAGCTGCCAAAGCCATGAGATTTAGCCTGGAAGTTATTAAAATTTCCTGTGTTAGCCTCCAAAATTTTGCTTTTTGAACAGCCTCTTTTGACTTTGAGCATATCAGCCAACTCACAACAGTTTCAAGTGAGCAGGGCCAGCTTTCCAGTCTCTTTGGGAGCCTCACTAGAAGAAGCAGCTGGGACTAAATCACAAAAAGCTGCCAGCTGGTGTAGCCACCTTTCCCCCTCCAACCAAAATGCCCAATGAGAAATAATTATGTGCTTCTCTAGCCTACTATCTGCCAGCTCACTATACAGCCCTCTTCCCTCCACCAGTTCACTTTGAATCTTCGTCATTCAGTATGTCAATTAATTTTCCATTCTTCACTGGAACACATTTTAAACCTGGTATCAATAATACTGAGTTAAGTCACATACCCTGGAAGGAGTTAGAGGACCAGAACCAAGGGTTACACCCTGGGGTCCTGGCTGCATCCAACACATGCCTCTTTTTCTGTGCCAATACCATCACCTGCTCTTTCTGCCTTACTCATTCCCAAACCTTCCTGATAGTCCTGGAAGAGGAGAGGGGAAGGTGCATCCTGCTCTTTATAACTCATCCAAGTACCTGCAGTATTTGGAATATTCTAAAACTCTGAATACTCTAAAATCATTAATTGCTCTCCTGAAAATATCAACAAGATATTAAAAGGCTATACTGAGGTCATATTTGCAAATTTTCTTTTATACATAGCTGAAAGATCAGGTCTCCATATGAAGCCATTATTTTGGAGGTACAAATTAAAAAAAAAAAATTAAATACAGCAGAATTTTCAATAGAATCATTACAGTGAACCTCTTGCCTGCAAAATCTCTAAACAAATCTTAATTTAGACAGTTAATTGATTTTCAAAACCAGTCCACAAACCACAATGGGGTCAGTAGAAAAGTTCTAACAGATCTGCAAAAGGAAACTGAGAGAAATCAAGTGAAATGCAAAGAGGTGACATCTCTTAGAGGGGAGTATCTCCAAGTCAAGATGTTAATTCTGAAATAAAAGAAGGCTAAAAATCACTGGAATTGATAATTTTATCTTTTACAATCTGACTGAATGTATTTCATTCTCTTTTAAAAATCAACAACACAAATCTTAGCATCCATATTTCAGGGAAAATCTAAAACCCAGATGTCCTGGTCCTGCTCCCAGTTATATCTGAATGTTAAAATGAGAAACAAATTCATGAATGCCAATGTAGTTCAAATCAACATCAGCACTGTCATCTGCAGAGAACAGAGTGTAACAGAATCAACACCTACAAACCTTTGAGTTTTATCAGTGTTATCATTAGCAAAGCCAAGTTGTGAAATCCTCAGTCTGTTCCTCCTGCAGCAAAACTCCTCCTCACTGGTATGGGACTTTAGGACTGAGTATGAACCCCAAAGCTTGGACCCATCCTTGGAGTCCCCCCAGATTCCATGCACAACCTTACCAATAGAATTTTCAGGATTGTAACGCTTCTGTGATTCAATCTATGGTTAGCACTGTCCCACAGAGTCCTGGATCAGACTCAAATCTGTAGTTTTCTCTCAAACACACAGAGAAACCCTTTACCTTTAGGATCTGATGAATGTATGAGAGTTTAACAGACTTCTGCAGGACTACTTCTGACCTTATAATCTGTTTCCAACTTAAACAGAGAGCAAAGAAAGAAAGAAAAGAAAGAAAGAAAGAAAGAAAGAAAGAAAGAAAGAAAGAAAGAAAGAAAGAAAGAAAGAAAGAAAGAAAGAAAGAAACAACACCCTCTCCCCAAACCTACCAAAATTAAACTGTCTCCTGCACATCAAGTGCTCCCACTTTTCAAGGGGAGTGGTGATGAAAAAAGTGACAGGGAGAACAGCTCTTGATGTGACAGTTGTTAGTCATAGTGCTTAATGCTCTACTGGAAAGCACTCAGATCGTGCAGTGATAAAGGCTGGGTATGAAGCAAAGTAGAACATAATTCTTCCTTTTTCCATCGTGTTTCTGATGTCTGCAACCTCTGCTCTCTCTCAGACATGATGAACTTTCTCTCTCATTAGGTACAAATGTCATTTGACAAACATTCACACATTGATTTAGCTCATTCACTCAGCTGAATACACAGGACTAGGAAAATAATTTTTTGGTTGCCTAAATCAAAGATTTACACTTTGCATATAGGAAACCCCTAAAAGACCACAATTGCCAAGAGGTAATAAATGTAACTGAATAAGAAAATAATCTCTCCTTTTCTTTCCTCATTATTTCTGCTCTCCTTCATGTTTTAGATGTTTGGTCTTAATTATTATTTATTCAGCACAGTCAATGTGCTCAGAAAAAGACACAACTAAAATGACAATACCTAATCCCTAAAAAGCTTGCGAAAAGCAAGCATTACACATTACTGTGGGTCTCCTTCTTATTTCTGACAAATCTTTTTTTTTTTTTGTCCAGAATAATTAGTGGACTCAAGATGTCACTTGCAACATCAATTGCATCAGTACATGGTGTAGAAAAGACTTTTTGACCAATGCTGCACATTTTGCAGGCCTGACCATGCTACCACTGTGAGAAAAAAAACCACTCTGTCTGACATAATCATATTTAATAAGGTTGAATTTCAACTCAGTGATTTAAATCTTTTTCAATTGCATATATTTCCTGAAGGATTAGTTGTAAAGCAATCAATGGCAATGTTTTTCATTTTTTCTCTGAAATTCTTTGAATTGAAGCCCTGTGTTCTGTTCTTATTATCCCTTTTTTATTAGTGCTTCTCATCACTAAATACCCAACTACTTCATAAAAAACCCTCTAAGAGTCATTAAAGATCTTTTATAGTTGGGAAGGTGAGTGAAAGGGTGCAAACCCAGTAAATCCAGGATCATTACACTACAGGATTTTCCAGAAAAATCAGCTATGGTAACACCTCAGGTAATAATAACCATTATGCTGTGCTTAGTTCTGAATCAACCAATGCATCAGCCTATCCCCAACTTATTTTTCCATTGCCTGAAAATGAAGTTAATGATTATATTCAGTCCTAACATCACTATGAGGAAAAAAATCTTCAGTTATTAGCAGGCTTTATGTATAAATTCATGCTGTGTGAATAAAATAAAAAGGTATTTATTTCAGTATTTCTAATGGGGTACTGAATATCATTATGTTTATATTGATGCCAGCTAATTTGAGATGGAAGAGAAGAATGGTAACTCCTGCTCTGAGTGTTGGGCAGCAATAATAGGCTGTTCTGTATTGATTTTATTTTACCCTATTTAATATTTATTTAATTTTATTTATTCTTACTCACTCAATTTTATTTTATTTTTGTTATTTTAACCTGGTTTGGGCTTTTTGTTTTGTTTTGGTCTTTTAAAAATTTCTTTGGGCATTATTGTATTTAAACCACTTCAGATGTAGAGGCTTTCATTTAGCAAATGTGACACTGACACAGCCATACAACAGGGCCATCTCGAGAACAAAATTGAGTAATAACTGAAGCCCAGTTTTCCTTTTTCATTAACCATCGTGAATTTGTGTCTTTAAATAACTCCACGGATTTCAGCCTTTCCTCCAAACCTTGAATCATCCGAGTACACACAATGGAATATACCCCTGGACAAACAAAAGAAAGGCAGATTCAACAAAGACTGAGCAAGAATGAGAGGTACCGGCATTGAAAATCTAGCATGACATTTGAAAACATTCCTTTTTCTGCTCATTTCTGCCTCTTTTGCCTTTTAGTTATTCAGCCTGCAAAAATCTTCTTTTATTCAGGTCAAGGGTTGTGTTTTATTCTCATTGCTGAACATAAGAGGGACCTAATTCAGGGCATTTTTCTAGTGTAAAGGAAATGATAAACATGACTGATGTTAAGAGGAGCTTATTTTCAGGAGGGAGTGCTGACATTTCACAGAGCTGCTCCTTTATCTGTATTTTTGACTAAACTATCAGCAACTTTTTCTGTAGATACACGTGTCTGCAAACATGTTATTGAGAAACAACATAGGAGGAAAATTCAGAGGCAGTTCCTGGGAAGGGGTTGCTATATTTCAGCACGAGACAAATCTCTGAAAAATGGACTAAATTCCCAAGCCTGCATTTCCTGATAGCCAGCACGGACCCGCAGAAGAGGAGCCAGTGCCAGCCCAGGGACATTGAATGCCACTATCTTGCTGCTGCATCACAGGTGACAAACTTCCCAGTGTCACATAACCACATTGGCTTCTCTGGGTCGGCCTTGGAAGCAGCTACATTAAGGCACATTCTGCATCCTTATCACCTCGTAGTTAAATGAAGAGGACAAAGCTCAAGACAGGGAACAGCAAATAAAGGAACCCAGACGATTCAGCAGCAAAAAAGGCTGATACAGACATCACCTGCTGCATGTGTGGCTAAAAGTGAGCCACTGCAGGAGGTTGAACTGCATGGGGAAACAAGGACAAACAGTATTTGGGATTGCTCCAGAAATTCTGATTAAAACCTGCACAGCACTGTGTGAGGGAAAACAAAAAGTAGGAGGCAAGTTGGTTTCTTATTATGGGTTAAGAAAAACTTCAAAGGAGAAGCAGGAGATACACAAGAGAGAAGGAGATAGACTTTTGACAAAGGCATGGAGTAATAGGATAAGGGGAAATGACTTTAAACAGAAAGAGTGCCGGTTTAGGTGGGGTATTAGGAAGAATTCCTTACTGTGAGGGTGGTGAGGTGCTGGAACAGGCTGCCCAGAGAAGTTGCGGCAGCCCCATCGCTGAAAGTGTTCAGAGCCAGTTTGGATGGGTCTTTGAACAACTTGGTCTAATGGAAGGTGTCCCTACCTATGGTAGGAGGTTGGAAATAGATAATCTGTGGGGCTCTCTCCAACCCAAACCATTCGGTGATTCTATGGTATGCAAGTAAGTACCAGATAACTTCATGTATTTCAAGGCTTAAAACAAATGCCTTTTTGCTTTAGTGACTGAGTTTAGTGGGGGGAGGGAATTCCAAAGCCTTTGTTTTATCGTTCTTTCCACAGAAAAAAAAGAAAAAAGATATAAAGTGAGATTTTGCTCAGGATTAATTATTGAGTGTTCCAGAGCTTTATAATATATTTATATACTCCCTTGAGCTTGGCAAGCTCTTTCTGTCTTTCTTCCTCTTTTGCTCTGTCATCTCCAACCCAGCACTTTTAATTCAAATACCCGATGAGACCCTTTGTGGTATCAGAAGAGATGGAGGTGCTGGGGGAAATGCTATAACACTGTACAGCTCTCACTAGCCTTGCTCCACCTAAGGGCTTCCTGAGAACCTCCTGCAAATAACCCTGCTGTCAGGATTCAGCAACATGGTTGCAGAGGTCTAATTAATGCCCAGGTTTAATATTTAAAATTGAAATTCATCTAGAAATATGTTTTACTACCATAATTATTACCTGCTGGCACGGAATTTTATTTTCTTGTGCTGTTTTTCCACATAGTTTGGGTTTTCCCTTTAATCTTATCCCTGCCTCCCACTACAACATTAAGAGGAAAAACCATATTAAAACGTATTTGAAATAAGGATGGCAGGAGGATTTTGATTAATATCTGCCACAGGAGAATGAATTTATTAGATGGAAGTACAGCTGCTGAATAACTCAGATGACCCAGATGATGGTGGAAAGACTACAGCTGATGGATGAGAAGGGAGAGCAGATGTGCTTCCAGGGCTGAGGAGTGAGGACACAGCTCTGATGTTTGCCACTGTTAATGAGACCTTTGGAGGTACACAGCCTCTTCAAAGCCCTAAGCAAACATTAATTAACATACTCATTTAGGTCCTCCACTTGCAGGGACAGGGAAAGAGAAAAAGAAGGTGAAAACTTGGCCCCCTTGACCTCAGCAATGCTTAGATCACTTTTGTGAAGCCAAAAGTTCATCCCAAAGTGGTTTTCTATAGACTACACTGAAAACAACATTCTTGTGGCTTTCTGTCGCTGTTGAGCTGATGTCGAAACAAGAAGAAGTCGAGATCAAATGGCAAAAGAGGTTAATTTATTTATTAAATTCAGCTTTTATATACAAAATGGACTCTAACTTGATTGGTCACAGTCATCCGCCCCCTAGGGCTGATTGGATGGAACTCTGACTGTTTCGAAAACAATTCAGCCAAAACATGAGCTTATCTTTATTTTTCCCATGGGAAGCAGACTTCTGCTGTCACAGCTTTCCACTGCTGTTATGCTGGTGATAGCAAGTGCCTTGATTTATATGGCCACTTTATCAAGCAGAGCAAATAGTCATGATTTTATATAAATGTTCTAGACATTTGATTTACCTCTGGAGCTTGGGACAGTAGCTGGAAAAAACAATTCTGATTTAAGATACCATTTAATGTTTCCCTGTTATGTACTTTGTGCCATGTACAAGAAGTACCAAGACTCTTCATTCAGAGTGGCATGAAAGCAGTGAAGAAACATCTCCAAGACACTGGCTACAGGTGTTCAAACTATTTCTCATTGCTAAATAATGTCCTGATTAAGTTGCATTTAACAAATTGGTGATCTGCAGAATTCACATCGTTTGTATGTTAAACCACAGCTGGGCTTGTGTGTTGGGCATTGTGTACTTATGTGCACTTCAATACGGACACAGGCTGGAAATACAAGGATATGTTACAATCTATTGAACAAATAGCATGAATTTAAAATTACATGATAAAGCACTTGCACAAGGGACAACAGTTTTATTGAACTACTGAAACAAGCACAGTGTGCAAATTATTTAAATGCTGCACTTAAAGTCGGGGAGGCTATTGTAGTCTATTATCTAGAGAATATAGATACGGCTACAGAGGAGGAATATTTGCCTAATCACAAACTTCCACAATGTGTAGATATCTTCATCTAAGTTAGCCAACATGAGCTTCTTTTGTACTTCTCTGACTTCATGTAGAGGAAACACATCTCCAGAAGCAGAATCATTTAATCTTAAAACAAACTTTTGAAATCCATTAGATGAATCTTATCTTGATTTTCTCGACTCACTCTGGAGGCATCCAGTCAACCAGCTTACATAGTGTTACCTACCCTGCAGATATCTGACGTTATGGGAGACAAACCTTATGCCTGATAGTTTATGTTACTTCCCAGCAGCATCTGAAGTCAACAGATCCAAAGTCTTTAGAAATACTTATCAGAGAAATAATCTAATCCAAACTGGCTAATGGAGAGAGATAGCTACATACAGCTCTGTCCAACCTCAGATACTGTCCTATGGAGTTACATTTCTCTCTCTATCTCCTCTGACTAGATAAGATACTTAAATTTCATATGGCTACAGTCAGGGGAAAAAAAAATCCCCCAAGGCTGAATGAGTCTTCAATGAACCAACAACTGATTTCAGTTTAATTCTCTCTCACAATGTTTGAGGAGTGTGGAAGAGTTTAGCTTTAGTCCTGTTACATCCTGCCTCTCCCACAAAGGATGCAATTTGGCGAGTGATAAAAAATGGGAATTTAAAACTATCACTTGCATTACATGAGGTTACATTTTCAAAACACTGATGAACTTGGTTGGCTTGACATTCACAGGTCAGACTTGGATATCCAAAGAGGACAATTTTCAGAACTCCTCTTTGACCCTGATAAAATCTCATGACATTTATTAATTATTTTGGTCTAAGAAGTCAAAATAACAAATTGTTTTGTAAATGCTGTTCCTAGTATAAGTGGTGCTTACAGAAAACTGCAAAAACACTAGAACCCACAACCCTGTGTAAATATATTATCACCTCAATTATATCTGTTGCATGTCAATATTTTAAAATAATTCAATTTTCAAACTCATGGCCAGATCCTGTCTTAATTAAAGGCATACTTCTTTCTAGAAGTATTTATCTTTTACAAAAATATTCTCAAAAGAGGCAGGAGGGAGAAATACTTTCAGTTATCATAAAGTTAACATAAGAAGTCTGGTATCTCACATGGTATCTCCGTGTTAACATGTGAGGGAAACAGGGTAAAATAGGACCACATTCCAAAAAATACTCCCTAGAGACCATCACTTTCTGTCGTAAGAACACTACTGCACTTACATTTCCTTCTCAGCCTGCCTTCTGCCAGATGAATCTTGGTGCAAGAAAGTCTCAGTTCTGTCAACCTCAGATGCTTATCATCAAAAGTCACTTGCAAATCAAGAAAAGGAAGCATCATTTGTCTTGCTAGAGGTAAGCTATGAAGAGCATTTTACAATGGCCCACACCCCAATATTAATGTCTTTCACCAATTGAGATCAGCTTCAGCCTCCTGAGAGTCATGCAACACAGTTGTTCAGTGAATGTCCCTAACTCAGCAGTTAAACACAGATTTGTGCTGCCCACTCCAATCTTCAGAGCAAATATTCACTGTGTGTTTCTTTATATTTCATGCTCTTTTAAGGACAGTATCATGAAAATTTTTTACTCATTTAAGTAATAATAAGCCTGCTGCCATCTAAGTTTAGCTTCCACAAGTCTGCATATTTGTGTTAGAGGACAAGGCTTTGTTCAGCCACAGTTCACAATGGTAATCCCTTTTAATACCTTTGATATGAGAGGAACACATCTCCAATCTCCCTTTCTGATCCAGCTTTCAAGAGTAATGTAATGACAGTGCTTCTTTCCTGGTAATCATTTTCTTAATTGCTGGATTTTTCTAAGATGGCCTCCCAGAGCTCTGCTTTGGTTTTGTGTTTACTCAGTCTCTAACAACACAGCTTGCCACATCACTGTATTTAGCCAGGCACTTCTCTAGCTCCATTGACATTAGGCTGAAAGGAAGTGACCCATTCTCCTTCCAACAATAATTCTGGAGTGTATCCAACACATTGAAGGACCAACTTTTGTCTCTATTTTCCTCCCATTGAAAAAACACTTGCTTTCCAGCAGAATTCCTCTGGATTTATGCTTCATTCAGTAATTTCACTTAGTGATTTCTTGGACTGAAGTAAAAAAATAAACAGTATAATAAGACCAAATACCACTAATAATATAAGTGTTTAAAGAAGAGTTAATAACTAATTTTACTATTTTTTGGCTATTGGCTTTTCAAAGCTTCTATCTTTAAAGTCTTACAGGAAAAAAAGAATCTCAAATGATGCCAGGCATAATTCAGTCCATAATAATAAAATTCACGACTTTGGGCCAGAAGAGGCTTGCATGAGCCAAAAAGAAAGTCTGCTATAAGATTTCAACTCCTGTCTTTTGGACATATCACTGCTGGCCTCGGCCAATATGAGACTGAAATATTGTGCCAAAACTGTCGCCAACACTTTAACACCTCAGTTATTTCCTTGCTGTGGACGAGTGCATAAGCAAGGGTGATGTCCAACTTCAGCCTGGTTCAGCAAGTGGGAAACTTGGGTTAAATTACTTCCGTTGTTGAAAACACAATTCACAGATCTCTAGAGTGCCCTGAGCACAGACTAGGCTGTCCAACGTCTCCCTGCTGAAGGTACACTAAACGGGCAGGAAGAAACCACATGATGTCATTCCTGGGGTTGTCCTGTGCAGGACCAGGAGCTGAACTCAATGATCCTCATGGGCTCCTTCCAGCTCAGGAACTCTGTGATTGTATGGCTCTACACAATTCTATGAAATGAAGTTCCAGATGGCCAGAGATAAACTATGTGACTCAGGGACAGGAGAACCCTGTGGGAACAAGTAGCCCTCATTCCAGTTTCTGCTCTGGTTCTGTGAGTGATATGGATGCATTCCTGGCTGCACTGCATGTATGAAATAGACTTATTACTGTGGGTGGGCCGCAGTGTTGAAACACTCTGATAAACCTCAGATTCCATGCAGTCTTCCAAGTCAGGTGTCCCTGTCCCCCTCTGCTCTGTGCAGCGTCAACAGCTTGTCATTTGGTTTGATTTCTGAATGGCTCAAAAGGATGTCAGAACTAAAATTCAGTGTAAGGTATTAGGTGCCTGAATCTTTTCTGGATGTAACTGCCTAGGCTTCACCTCTGATCATCTAACATGTTGTAACGTACCGGGAGAGAGATTGAGTGAATTTCCCTCTGTCTAACAAGGAGGCTGCAGCAGGAAGAGATTTAAGCATTCCTGTCTGTCATTTCCATGAAGAGACTATTATCTCTACCTTTTCTGAAGTCAAAATTTACATGAGAGCTGCCTGGGTGGTATGCAAAAGGGGCAAATGCAAAATTTAGAAGGAAAAAGCAGGCCAATTTTTGTTTCAAAACAAAAATTATAATAAAAACTTGCCTACTATGCGACAAAATGAAAATGGTTTGATTTTTTTCTCTTGAATATGTAAATATAGAAGAGAGATTAATAAGATATTGTAAATATAAGGAATAGATTAATATATTCAGATGCATTGCCCTGATTTGTGGATGATTCAGATCTCAGCCTAGACTGATGCCTTTCATAATTCTAAAATATTCACACTTGAGATTTCAAGGATGGGGCTTAGTGCAACCTGGTCTAATAGAAGATATCCCTGCCTGTGGCAGGGGTGGGGATTGAAAACAAATGATCTTTAAATTCCTTCCAACCCAAACCATTCTATGATTCCATCATTTTATGAGACTTTTTCCCCAGCCATAGTTTTCATTATTTTATTCAGGACTTTGTGCTTCTAAAGAGGAAACTGGTGGAATTTCATAAATTTCATTGGTTCATAGAAGTTATTATCATATGTCAGCAATTTCAACTGTTTTTTAGGAAAGGGTGAATAATATTTCTGGACTGGGGTCAGTGAACCAGGGTGACATAACATTGACATTAACCATGCTGCCACTGAGAGTCAGTCATCCCCTGTTGCCAGTGAAAGCTTTGTGTAAAGACAAAAAGCAAACCATTACACCAATGAATAGCAAGTGTATCTTATCAATTACCCCATTTTTCAAAAGCATTTTCACTTCCAAAATCACAGCTTTTTTATTCTTCGTCTTTCTCTTTATGCTTTTCTTCTCATTTTTTTTATTCTCTTCTCTCCCTTGCTTTGTCCTTTCACATTTCTTTATTACAGCAACTCCTAGTTTCCCATCATGGGTTTTACCTTAGTCTCATAAAAGATCAATAATTTTATAGTGAATGAATACATGAGAAAGACTGTAGTACAGCATCCCAAAGAAAATAGAGATGAGAAATAAGCTTATTCCAAACACATGGGTTTAGGCTGCTGATTCAGTAAAAGAAACACTAAGTCAGTACATCTGAACATTTGGAGAGTTTTTTCCCAACTAAGGAATATACTTCAGATTTTTTTTTAAAAATCAACCCATCCCTTAGATTCTTCCAAATTTGAAGGTGCCATAAACATACAAAGCAGAATGGAATCAGCCCTAAAAAAGGATTTTCAACACCTCTGTTCTTCATATCATCTTGTCTCTCCTCGATTCAGGCAAACTGCAGAAAACTCACTGCCAACCTTACAGGACCCTTATGCCTCTATCCAAGCATTTTGTAGAAATTATCTTCACAACTGCTGGGTACTGTAGGCACACAACTGCTCCTTGTTTTATGACTGCGAAACTGCGTCATGGGGAAACTAATTGGTTTCACCAGAAGTCACTCAGACCAACAGGGTCAGAGCAAAATGTAAACCGAATGACCCCAACTCTGTCTTATGAAGCAGTTGATTATATTTTCTCTTTATCTGGCATTCTACAAGGACACTCTAAACATGCTGAATTATGTTTTGACACTTCTGAAACAGACTTTTTTTTTTCTAAGTTCTTATATATTCCTTTTATACCATCTGCAGAAATTCTCAAAGTTTAATTTGGCTTTTGTTGTATTGTACTGAAATAGAGAAGATTTAGTGATTCCATTCCATTCCATTCCATTCGTAGTGAAGAATAAATCCTCCTTTACAGTACAACAATTAATATTGATTATATTACTTGAAAATGTAAGAGACTGCACACATATATATTTTCCATGAACCAGTGTTCTAGCAAGGACCTTTATTTATTATAGCTGCTGAATACGATCAAAGAAGTGAATCTTTAAAGAAGATAGCTCAAAATATGGAATTAAATATCAAGATTCAGTCTTCTTAGAGGAAGAGCACTTCGATCTATACAGGAGAGATCAGAGAAAACCTTTGATAAGAATAGGTCACAGTTAAGGGGGACAGTTTGAAATATAGAGGATTTAATTCTTTGCTAATCATGTGAGTCTGGGCACTCTACAGAGTCTCTCTGCTTCTCAGTTAGCCAAGTGCAAGTAGGATCTCACAGTTCATCTTTACTTCAGAAGGAGGTGGTGATAATTTAACAAATTTATGATAAAGGTGTATTCATGTAGCATACCCTTTCTCCCACTGGGGAGATTGCTTCTGGTGGAACAGGAGACAAAGCTGAAAGTTCATGAAGATAGCAGACAGTGCACAAGCAGGAGTGGAGCATCCTATGGGTGTCAGAAGCTGATGAGTTGAGTGAGTCTCAGACAATTTTCCATCTCAACATCTATGTTGAAAGGCACCAGCTCAGTTCATTTGGTGCTGTCACATATCTCTGTACTACTCTTCCTCTTCCTCAAATTTCTATGCTACCTTCTCTACCCCTCCTATCACTTCATTGTCTCGACCCTCTCATCCTGCCCTATGCATTGTGAACTACACATTTCAAAAAAGCAGAACCAGTGATGGGACTGGAAACACAGAATTACAGAATGATAGAATATCCTCTGTCGGAAGAGACCCACAAGGATCATCGAGTCCAGCTCCTGACCTAGCACAGAACAGCCCCCAGCATCACACCATGTACCTGAGAGAATTGTCCAAATGCTTGTTGAACTCTGGTAGGCTTGGTGCTGTGACCACTTTTTGAGGATCAGGGTGTGTGATCCCTTTCAAGAAGTTTTGAGTTACTCAGAAGCCAGTGAAGCTGTACCAAGATAATATCTGAAGGGATTTTGTGGCATAGGTGTACATACAATGAATTTGGTTGCCTTTTTTCCTTCTTTTTTCCTTTTTACTAACTATCCAATTTAACTGCCCTTTGATTGTGTTAATAAAGCACATCAATCCATAACAATATAATCACTGCATTTCAGAGTGCCAGTGGTGTTTGACATCCTGTGATTTAATTTCACAGTGCTTTCATATCATATATTTACAAAATACAGACCAGCAAAGAATTCCAACTGTGCTTTAAGGAAGCCATGCATTTTGGAATTGATGTAACCCAGGACAGGACTCAACCCTCTTTTGGGAATAGCATGCTTTTGTCAGAGCCAAGTTGATAGAGATGACCCTACCAAACAAAGCACTTCAGATACTGTCCAGCAGAGATCAGCAGTGAATAGACTCCTGTCAATCAACAGAATCACCTTTTTGCTGGTAGTGGCAGACAGCATTTGCCAAGGGCTGTGCACCAAATCCAGACTGCAGAAACACCAGTACAATGACTTAGCCATAAAATCGTTCCACTTCTTTGGAAATAGAGTAGGATACTGTTAGGAGACAGGTTTAAGAGAAGGGGGGAGGGCATTCCTCTTGACAACTCAAATTCATAGATCAGAGCCAAAAGAAGCAGCAGGTTTCTGGCTACACTGCATCTAGATCAAAGGCTCTGTTATAGCTTATATGATTAATGAAAGATGAACAGCATTCCAAAGATTAAAAAATTTAATTCCTGAGAGTGTAGTAGTTATCTGTGTGGGCAGACTGATCCCTAATCTCTGACTTGGTGCTGAACTGTGCCACCCTCACATTTTCTCTCTGCTCCCCCTGCATGGCTACCACCACACCGGCAACTGTAAGATGACATTGAGTAGATGGGTTCAGCACAGAAAGATAAAACAATGTGAAAGGATGGAGATGCAGAGCTTATCAGCCAAACAGGACACTGGATATAAAAAGTAATCAACTTAAAGCTCTTATCAATATGTTTCCTGGGAAAAGTTTTGTTTGGTTTTGTTGGTTTTTTGTTGGCTTTTCTAAAATAAAAATCTGTCATTGCTCGGGAAAAATTACAGGATTATTTTAAAGTAATAGCATCTGATATAGTCTTCACATGGGTGTGTATGTATTCTGTGAAGAATGCACATGGTTTGTAACTTGAGGTGTTTTAAGCCAAGGGAATTAAGTTATCACATACAAAAGGAGTTTACCTACAAGAGGAACCCAGACAGGACTTTTTCTGTCCCATTTAAAGGATGGACAGGAAAACACTGAAAAGGAATGCACACACTGCAATATGTTAAGCATCTAAGCAATTACCAAAATATTTAGACAAATTACATGTAATTACGTGCTAAAACAAAATAGCTGCCTGTAAAATCCCCCCTACCAGCATTCTCTGGAACTTCACTTGCAGAAGTTCTTTGAAAAGGTTCTGAAATCTTACAGAGAATACCATAATCTGATGACAGTAAACAACTTTTAAAGTGGAATATTTTTTGATTTCTGTTGTTGTTAGATTCAACTTTTAGGATTAATCATTTTCAGCTTACATGCCTATTCTAGTTTGCACCCATCCTCTTCTCCACTGCTTGGAACTTACATTTCCTAATCTTGAGAATATCATCCATCCCACTCATTTAAACAGTCTACTGCTCATCAAAAAAAAAAAAAAAAAGGAAGTATTATTTCATGCATTTTTTTCTAACTATCCTTTTTTTAATTATTATTATTATTACAATGAAAAAGCTATTGGGCATGTGAGTGCTGGTTTTGCAATGAAGGGAAAATACTTCTTAATTAGCTAGATAATATGAGAGCACTAAAAGAGTGATAATAAGAAAACAGAACAGAAGAATACAGTCACATGGAAAATGTTGCAATAAAGCCAGGGAGATAATTTCAGCATCTTGATTCCTTGATTCCATCCTCATTCCATCATGGCATTTGGCGTAGCTTGCTTGGGGATGGGCTGAAGGCAAATTAGGCTTTATGTAACAATTGTATTCCAGCAATTCATTTGTTTGCCAGTATAAATCATGGGGGCCTTAGGGTTTTTACTTAAATTCCTAAGCCCAGATTCCAGACTATGTTGTGGTTTAGGTTCTGTGCTGGCCAAAAGAGCCTTGTGCATCAGAAGCCCATCAAAAACACAGCAAAGTATGTTGTGGTTTTAGTATTGTTTAAATGAACTCCTTTGGTCAGGGAGATGTCCTAGCTGGATACCACAAGGTGACCTCATTAGGGAAGGGCACAACTCCAGCTACCCCATCAGCTCTTTCAGAGGACAGGAAGTTAATTTATTCTAGTCAGAAAAAGAATCTGCACAAAACATACCACAGCTCTGCCTGGTGCTCTTACCTTGGCTTCCACATGCATACAACAAGAGGTTCAGTCAGGCTTCAATTCTACAGGAGGTGTGTCCTTAATATTCAGTTTCTTATGAATATTTAATAGTAATAAATGTCAAATTAAATGTTTAATGATCCTGTTTTGACTAAAAAGACCTTGAGGAGGACCAGGAAGAAGCCAAGCTGTCTAAATTGGCCAGTCACTGGGCTCAGAGGAACACCTCCCACAGCTTCTGTTGCTCTGGAGCAGGTACCCTGTGATAGCAATGGTGGTTGAATTGCAAGAGACAGGCTCACTGATGTATGGTGTAGCTACTCTTGGCAGCAATAAAAATGTCTGTGGTTTGCTCTACTCCAACAGACCTAGTCTAGATGGAACCCGAAATAATGATGCAACACGGGACAACATCTTCAATGGTTCCTTTTCTTACTTATTATTTCATGGTAGCTCTGGGATTTTGTTATGACTTCTTGACACATTGAGGTGTATGCAGTAGATTTCATTAATTTTAAATAAATTCACTTACTTGAACTACCTATTTTTATGATGCTTTATCATGATCAACTTGGATCTACTCGGGTCTAACCTGCAAAGCATAGTTGGGGAGAAGAAACCTCCCACTCCTACTGGAAGGTGAAATTATCTGCACAGACACAGATATCTAGAAGATTTTTTTTACAGCCATCTAGCACCTGCCTTATTACAGGCTATTTTTTTTAAGAAAGTGAGAGTTCAGGCCTCATTACTGCAAACTGTGGAAACAACATCCATAATCTCAACTATTAAGGAACAGGGAAAAAGAAGTTAATTATGTACAATTACAGTTATCTTCACCTTGGTGTGCTTTAATGAACTGCAAGAGTTTAATTCTGTACACATGACTTTTACAGAGGTGAATAGATTTGAGACAAACTTGTGAATGACCTTTGAGACTGCAGAGTGAGAGTTGTTATAGAGGGGAGCAAAGGTGGCAGCTGAAATCATGGTGAGGGAGTGTATTGTTTCTCAGTCTCTTCACATTTAGTCCCTTCTCTGTTCAGCTCTTATGGGCTCGGATTATTGTTGCATTCACTTGAAAACTAGCCAAGCTTTTAAAATCATGCCAGAAAAATATTATTTTAATTTTTTTGTTCCTTCTTACTGCCTTGGATTTTTTAGGTTTGAATGAAGCCAAGACAATATGAACAAGCATTCAACTCAAAGCCACTCATCCTATTCACACACCCCAGTGTGGCATTTACCTCTGGACTAATCAAGTTAGTCTTGCTTTGCCAGTCAAAGCTGAAGGCAAATAAAAGTTTCACTTCAGTTAATTGAATCCCACTTACGCTGTCCAACAAGAATGCAAATACTTAATTTGTTATCATGTTATTCCCACATTGCAACTACCTAAAAGTTCATATGTGGGTTGGGAATCCAGAGTTTTAGGCATTTCCCAAACACACAATTAAAGGTTAGTTTCAACTTTCAAGAGATTATTTTACAAGTGAGATCTCAGGAGGACAGCAACGCTGAACTGTCTGGACTTCCCTCTGTTGACAATCTGCTAGTGGAACTATTTTGTTTTTTTGCTTGTTTTTCTTTATCTAAAGTAAGTGTAACTTTTCCTTCGTGCCTGTAGGAAACCTTTCATTGACCCATTTCCTGAATCAAGCAAACAGTCATCAACTTATAATTGGGTGAATTAGTTACAGAAGAGAAAGCAAACTTTAAAATAATTGCTCTTTTTCCTCAGTTATATCAACTTTTTTTTCCTGCAACAAGCCACCTGGCTCCAAATATTTGTTTTCTAATCACCCAAATACCAAACTTACCAGACAGCAGACCGTGAAAAGTCCTAGAGTGAAATTCTGCTCAAATCACATCACCAGCTTTCAAAAGCCGTTCAAAAGGAGAAGATCAGCAGACCATACCCCCATGCTGTGCATCCTTTGGTTGGGAAAGTGAGCCCTCCTGCAGCTCAGAGCTAAGGAAGAGGGAATTTTACTCTTTAATTCTCATGAAGTACACACAGAAAAGGAGGGAGGGAGTGCAGGGAAACTAGTGTTGATCAGAGGAACTACTAATGGAACAGCAGAGTTTGAAGATGTCTGATCTCTTCTTTACCATGAGTGCAGACAAAGTCTCGGATGAATTATGAAACACAGATCCCTGTCATGCCCCCTATGCAAGTTCAAGGAATAGCACAGTTGTATACTCCTCACAGGGTACTCTGCCAATTTGCTATTCATTCCCCACCTAGTTTACAGAAAGAGATATTTTATATATTTTCTGTAAACAATACGTACCTATTTTTATCAGTTTGTCTCTGATGTACTCCAGGCAAGGATGGCTTTAAAATATTCCTTGACTTTTTGCACCTGTGTAGGGAAGTCACTGGAAATCATTATACTGCAAGGTCTGCTCTGATTTCAACATTTTGGGTTCCAAGAAGGTCTATCTCCACCCTGCTGCCTGTCCACCTACAGTTCTGGGAGTCTTCTCATTTCACTTTCTCTCATCTCCAGGGCCGACATCTGGATTCAAGCTCGTTTTCACCTTCTCCTCCTTACAGTCACGGGAAAGAAATAAGTCCTCCTAGGGAATGATTAATTTGACTGATTTCAAATAGCTGCCTTATGGTGAGATAATTAGGCCGTAGAAAAGCCTAATTATTCCTGTTGACTATAAAGCGAACATTGATGATTCCTAGACATACAGAAACCTACTCTGGCTCTGGCATTTCCTGAGCTGTAGATCATCAGTAGCTAGAGAAAAGACAGTTCTATGCTTTCCTTGTCCCTTTGCTTTTCCCTCAGCACCCAGCATCTGCTGCTGGTTATGGGCAAAATGGTCTTTCAGTGAAATTCAAATTTTACCAAATTGTGCAACCCTTCTGGAGTACTCTCAGCCTTGGCTCTATCCATGACACCTGCTGCAAGGCAGGAACTACATAAACAGTCTTCAAACATACCCAAACTCCAGGTAAGGTAAGAAGCAATAACACTTTGAGCTGCAAGTCTGCTTGTAGAACATAGTCTCGATGTGCAGCAGTGCAGACATTCTCTGTGATCACTTTGTATATGTGGGAAACAGGGACTAAGGCTGCACAGAGCTGTCTTTATGGACTCTGTCTTCAGAGAGGTAGGGAGGTTGGGGCCTTCTACCTGCCTGGCTTTTCCAGCGAGTCAGCTGAAAGGAACAATTTATCCCTCAGGTTATTTCTTCTCTGTCCACTAAGACAAGGCCTCTGGGAGTCAAACGTCAAGGTTTTAATTGACACAGTGTTGTGGATTGACCATGGTTTACCACCAAGGTGCCCTCTCACTCTTCCTCAGCAAGATGTGAGAAAATAGAGTAAAAACTCTTGGGTCGAGACACAGACAGGGAGATCACTCACCGTGCACCTTCACAGGCAAAACAGACTTTTCTCGGGGAAAGTAATTTAGCTTCTTGATAATTAATACCAAAACAGGATGGTGATAAATAAAACAAATCTAAAACCACTTCCTTTCTCCCAGGCTCAACTTTCCTCATGACCTTTCCACTGCTTCCTCCCTGAGCAGTGCAGGGGAATGGATGGGAGTTGAAGTCAGCCCACAACACTTCATGTCTACTGCTTCTCCTTCCTGATGCTGTTGCTCTGCTCTAGCACAGTGTCCCTCCCACAGCACAAAGTCAGTCCTGTATACCTCTCCAAGGTGAGTTCTTCCCACTGTCTTCAAGGACTGCTTCAGAGTGCTTTTTTCCATGGGCTGCAGTACTTAAGGAACAGACAGCTCAAGTGTGGGTTGGTCTGCCATGGGTCAATGATGCTTCCAGAAAACCTGATCCTGTGGGCTCCTCTCCATAAACCACAGCTCCTGCCAGAAGCCTGTTCCACCATGGACCTCCATAGGCTGCAGAGGCACAGCTGCCTCACTATGGTCTTCATCATGGGCTGCAGAGGAATCTCAGCTCTGCTGCCTGGAGCACCTCCTCCCTCTCTTTCACTGACCTTGGTGTCTGCAGGGCTGTTGCTCTTACACTTTCTCATACCCCCTCTCTCATTGAATAGCATTTTTAGCCCTTTCTTCCATATGTTATCACAGAGGCACCACCAGAATTGCTCATTTGTTCAGTTCTGAAGAGTGCCAAGTCCATCTTGGTGCTAGCTGAAAAGGGAGCTCCTGTCTTCCCACAGAATCCACCCCTGCAGCCCCCACTATCAAAACCTTTTCATTTAAACACATTACACTTCTCAAGGGCCAGGATTTCCATCCACATCTTTTCCTAGATTTGTCAGTCTATCTATCTATCTATCTATCTATCTATCTATCTATCTATCTATCTATCTATCTATCATCTATCTATCTATCTATCTATCCATCCATCCATCCATCCATCCATCCATCCACACATCCACACATCCATTTATCCATCCACCTATTCATATATCCATCCTCTCTTTTATTCATATATCCATCCTCTCTTTTCTGCAGTCCAGACTCTTCTCTTGGGCATATTTTTCCTTATTCCTCCTCATAACCTCAATTTAGGGATGTAGTAATTAGCCACAGGTCCAAAGAGTGCAGTTTCACACTTCTTGCAAAGAAGAAAGTGATAAATTAATTTTCCTTGTCTCTCTGCAACGTGCCTTTTAGGCTCCTTATCAGGGCAATACTTCATCAGTGCTGGTCCCTTTGCTACTGTCAGTTATTTCAGGAATGCTATGAAATTAATGAGACTAATGACTTTTGTTTCTTTGTTGTTTGGGTTATTTTTTTCTGTGGTTTCTTTTAAAGGTATAATTTGTTTAGAGGTGCTTTTTAGCCCTCATAACTCCCATTACACAACTCCCATTATGTGCTCTGACTGCCCACGGCCTTCTTTTGAAAAAGAATAATTTGGGAAGCAGATATATGCAGCCAACCTCACCTCTGAGGAAGCTAAATGGAAAATCTGAATTATGCTGTTTCAGGAACACTTTCATACAGAAATTTTAAAATGTGATTTAATAGACAAGGTTAACAGGCATTTCATGATGGCTACAATAAAATCACAGGTGTAGTACAGTGTCTTTAATCTTATTTCTGTCGTTCTTGGATGGATCATAAAATAACTGCAGTTTTCATTGTGTTGTGGAATTGTGCCTTTCATGCCTTCATCGTATATATATATATACATATATACACATCAAATTCCTTTGCATAAACATATAAATTAATATATGTATACACAAAAATTAATGTAATCAAAATGTGAATGCCACTAACCAAAATAATCACAAGAAGAGAAAATACATTATGTTACCTCTGACTTAATTTTTTTTTCTCTATATCTCCTATTCTGTTGGAACTTTCATCCCTAGTGTAATTTAAGAATTTGGTGAATTTTCAGCAGACAAGATTTTATAGACTATGGAGAGCATGAATTACATGTTCTATGGTAGATTAGCAGTTTTAAGGCAGTAGTGGGAGGAAGTCAGGATTTTTCTTTTTCTGTAAACCTATCTTTAGGATTAGTGTCGGGTTTTATTTTGAAAGACTGTTATCTTGAAATCTTATTCTAGTGTTACAGTTATCTGTGTTGCAGAATCTCCAAGAAAACTTGCCTAGAAGTCACTAAAACTGCTTTTCCAGCAGAAAGAAAGAGCTATAAGAAGAAAAGTATTCAGAGCTTGCAACTGAGTCCTTGCTCTCCACCCAGAGGTGTGTGGGATGCACTGAAGTCTGTCTGAGGTGCAGACTCCACAAAACTTTTATGGAGATGAACACTGACTGATGTCATGGAGCTTCTCTCACTGGTAGGAAAACTCCTGTGAAAGCTACCTTAATTCTCTAAGGAGACAAAGAAGTAGGAAACTGTACCAGTGGAGGCTCAGTTATTGGTATAGCCGACCATTTTTAAGTTTTACTTCTTCTTAAATATTAAAGAAAGGAAGAACATGTTCCAGGACACTTATGCTAAAGCAACCATAACAACTCCTGCATACAATTATGCACACACACATGCACATATATCTGTTAAATTTTCTGGAAAAGTGATCTAATTCTCTATAGCAAATCCTTAGTCTGTCTCTCTTATCCTGTATTTTCTTTTCCTTTGTATAGGAAAATGTCTTTCATATCACAGGAGATAGCAGTCTGCAACAGAGACTCATTACATTAATAAAAACACAACAATACCAAACAAAGAACTCTTCCTTCCGCTTCAATACACAATGAAATATCTCCCAGTATACACACACAGACACACAAATAAACCTATAGTACTTAATAAAAATAAAATACACTGAGGGATGGGCTCCTTTGTAGTCACCTAGTAGGGAGTTATGTAGCTACAGACTCACTTTACTTAGCTTTGAGGTACATTTACTGTCGGAAAACATTAGCAAGCTACATCCCAAAGTCAGTGACTGCTCCTCTAGCATGATCTTCCATGAGAAGGTCTTTCTGCTCACAGACAGTGGGCCCTACAGGGTATGTTCCTTGGTTGATGTGGCAGTGAACTCATCTGGCTAAGCTCTTCAACTTCATATTACTCAGTTGATATTTTATCATATAATCTTAGAATCCTAGAATGGTTTGGGTTGGAAGGGATCTTAAAGATCATCTAATTCAAAACCCCTTCAATGGGCGGGGATGCCTTCCACTAGACCAGGTTGCTCCAAGCCCCTTCCACCCCAGCCTTGAACACTTCCAGAGATGGGGCATTGTGGTGGTTCATCCCTTCCCCTCCTCTCCCAGGCCACACTATGATTCTTTAGATGACCTTAAAACACTCATTCGCAAGAGGCAGCCTCTGGGCAACCTGTGTCAGTGCCTTCCTCACCACCCTCACAGGAAAGAATTTCTTCCTAATACCCAATCTAAAACTACTCTCTTTCAGTTTAAAGTAATTACCCCTTGTCCTATTGAACTACCATTTTACTCAAGCCACTTGTGGTAACCTTCCTAAGTGCAAGGTATAATTACAATTGTAAGAGTAGGGTTATTGTGCAGACAGATTAACATTTTAGCCACTGAACTATCTGGATCTGTCCTGAGTACATGAGATACCCACTCTCCCACCAAAACAGGCTTACTGGCTAAGAACTGAGCTGCACCAAGGAAATTCTAAAGGAAAATTATGCTAGTCCAGACATATAAATGCACAGGTAGTGTAGCAAAAGAAGTTTTTTGCTGGTATGTTGATGTGAATTTTATATAAAGGATAACACAAAATAAAGACAAACAGAGAAAACTCAAGCAGGACATCGAGAAATCGTGACAAAGGACAGTTTTGAGACTGAAATATTCAGAGGAATGCAAAAGTACTATAAGAGGCTGAAAGATATTTTTATTTTGTCTTCACCACTTTGAGCTGGCTGCTAATCTGGGAAGCAGCCAGATTTTTATTTTCCTTCTCTTGTGCCTTGTAAACACTTACTTATTTAGTTAAAATGCAGAGATTGTTAAAAACACTTTACCAGATGCTTCCCTGGGTTCAAAACACAATTGCCTTTGGAGCTCACATTTGGTCTTTTTATTCTGCTTATGGTAATTTAGTCAACCTATGCAATAGCAGTTATATGCTCAAAACCTCATTTCTAAGAGGTATGCTCTAGGTCAAGTGTATCCTAAGAGATTGTGTCCAGGAAATCAAGACTATAAATATAAATACTGCAATCTAAAATAATATAAAGAGAACCTTACTGAGAACACAGTGTAAATGACAGCCTGAAACAATATACAAAATTGATTTTTGTTTTATTTGTGCTTTTGCGTCCATAAAAGCAAATTAAAGGAGATGTCTGCACAGACCTTTGGGTATGCATGTCCAACCTGGAAATGATTGTAAATTTTCTAACTAATTTAAGGAACTCTGACTACGATGGGTGTTTCTGTACTGCTCCTATCAGCCTGTTCCACTACAATGATCATTGACGAGAATGCATTGCTCTGGAGCATATTCAAGCCAAAGGGTGACTACTTGCAATTCAAATGAAACGCCTTCATACTTCATCAAGGAAGGAGAAGGGAGTCACAGAAATGTCACTGTCAAGAATTATCTTTCTTTTTACATGATATCTTTATACTGAATTTTTAAGGGTCAGGGGTAGGATTGCCAGTTCAGTTGCTGAATTATTGAGATCTGATGCATCTATCAGGGTGCTTTCATAGCAGCTGTGGACCATGAAGACAATGAGATGGGTTATTTCTCTAGAGAGTAAACCTCTTTTCCAGTGAAGCAGGCCAAGACCACATCTCCTTTTGAACTTTAGAGCTCTAATCTGTGTTGTTGCTGTCAGTTTTGCAGGGGAAATGAATTTTGTGGTGGAAAGTGCTTACTTAAACAATCTGAATCACCTCACACAATATCAAGGTACCTGAAATATTATGACACCTGAGAAACTGTCCATGACCTGTTGATAGCCTATGAACTAACCTCCAAGATAACAAGTTGGTGTATTTCCCTTCTCCAAATAAGACGAGTGTATGGCAGAGAAGTTCAGTGATCAGCTAAAAACCACACAAGCCTGATTATGAAGAGAATAGAATCTGTATTTCCTATGTCACTCGACCAATGATTCCCTCAAACTCTGAATGTGCAAATAATTTTTTTCTAATGGAATAATTGATTCTAAAGGAATCCAGTGAGAGTTCATCATAATGTGTTAAGATTTGTAGCCCACCACTAAATAAGAAGTAGGCCAGATCTCCGTCTTGCAATTTAGGTAAGTGACAGTAGTTTCTAGTCTTCATTTTCAGAAATATATCTAATGGAATATGAGGAATAGTAATGACTGTCCCCTCCACCTCCATCTCTT
This sequence comes from Orthonyx spaldingii, assembly GCA_013397795.1. NCBI lineage: Eukaryota > Metazoa > Chordata > Aves > Passeriformes > Orthonychidae > Orthonyx > Orthonyx spaldingii. The sequence goes on along the minus strand of VZTJ01001488.1, from coordinate 789,561 downwards.
GCATACATATTTCACACCTCCATATCTCAACTTGGAAGACTATCATATATATTTCTGTAATGCTCAGAGCTCCAATCTACTTGTAAAGTCTACATGGTTTAAGTATTGAAGTTTTATTTTGTGAGTATCTTTGAAGGAAACTGGCCTGAGAAGATGAATATTTTTTATACTGTTTAACAAAATATCCCAAAGCTGACATTTCATGACCTGTAATGATATCTTAAAGATAAAGACTCTGCACCCTGCACTTTGAATTTAACATAAGTTTTTCCTTTATTCCAAGTAATGAGACCAAAACAAAACCAATTTGCAATTCCCATTACTGGTTTCATCCAGGAATAGAAGGATTAAAAGAGCCCACTATATTTCTTAAAAGCAAGGCAGCAACAGTACTGATCATGACCCCCTAAAGCTGGAGGCCTTGTTATTAGTAATGTCCAGCTGTGCTCCCAGTGGATGTTTCCACCCTGGTCCAGCAGGATCCCAAAGGGCATGTCTACACTTCAGCTGCTGAGACACCCTTAGATTTATTGTCATAACCAGAAGCATGTTCTCTGTAACGAATAAACATTGCTGTGGCTCTGTCACTTTCTGATTGCACCAGTTAACAGATGGACATACAAATTTGGGTTGACACCTGCTACCGTACCATTTTCCCCCTTGTTTTCCCAAAAGGGAGAGAGTTTTGCTTGATCTTGGGTGTTTAAGAGTAGAATCAGACCCTCGAATCTTTTAAGTAAGGAAACACAAATGCCTGAAAAGATAATGGTTTGCACGGCCCTGGAAAATAGAAATGTAAATTGTTTCAAATACAAATAAACTTCAGCAAGTTCAAGCAATTAGCTTGGCACAACCCTGAAATGTGTTTAATGGTTGAGTGATCAAAAGGTTTTCCATCAACTTTAGCTGAATCAAAATGGTAAGTAAATCTTTCCTTCCACATAATTTTCTGAAGTTTGAAGTGACAAATTGGGCTGAACTCAATTAAAGCAGCAGGTTCTATGCGTTTAATTGCAAGCAGTGTCTATGATTGTGAAGGAATCCAATTCAGAATGAAAACACAGATGTGGCTGTGGCAGAGCTCTGTGAAACACAAAGAGGCGAAACGAAGTTCAATCAGAAAAAAGTTACAGGCAATGTAAAATTATGTATTCTGCCATACTTTTGGAGCACTAGCTGTAGGCAAGTATTAGAATATAAAATTGGGAAGTGTTCACCTAGCTACATCACTGCAGTCCAAAAACTGCTATGTGGAAAAGTAAGTAAATATTTGTAAAGCAGTTTGATTGTGGAAAACACCAGAAAATACTAATGGTATTGTCTATTACTATGCAATGACCCTTCAAAGAATCAGTTGTAGCATCAGTTAGACCATATTAAAAGAAAAAGATTGTGCTAAAAATGATAATTAAAGAATGACTTTGTGATAGGACAAGCAGGCATTATGGGGGAAGTGCCTAGGGGGTAAATTTAGTATATAGTCCCTCAGTGCACACACATGGCTCCCATTGATATTAATGGGAACCATACACATGTGCAAGGGCAGGTTTCAACCTACACCAGGAAAGCTAAACTAAAAAGGAAGCAAATCTAGCAGATCAAGTTATTCTTAAAATTGACCAAGGTGAACACAACATGTGCTAGCATTTTAAGCCCTGTACTCAGTGAAAATTAGAGTTGTTGAAAAAGCAATGGAATCAATTTTAGCAATTGCAGTGTGTATTTATAGAAACAGCACCTCCATCAAATATCTAAACAACTAAAAAGGGAACTTATTAGTGTTTAATTTTGGTCCTTGAAAGAAGATGATTTCCATAGTAAGGCAAGTGTAAGAATCATTCTAAAATCTCAGCAGGGAATTTCTGTACAGCCTAAGAGTTCTGTTTGAAATTGGGAGCTTTTTATATGTATCTGTGTCAAACCATGGACATTATTTTGGATGTGGGATTTTTTGTCCTTTCACATCATGGTTGGGGGTGAATAGTAGAGGCTGTTGTGAAAGGGCTAACCTATCAAAAAGAGTAGAAAGATTAAGAAAAAAGGAAAAAAAAAGAAAAGAAAAAAGTCCAAAACACCAAAGATAATGTGGTAAAACAACTAAGGTGAAAACCCCTATTTGAACTGAAAAGATAATCCTTAGAAAACAGAATGAAACCTTCTGAAAAAGAGAAACAGAAAAGAACTAGTTAAATATAAAAGTATAGTACAGCAGGACAAAGGGAGAAAAAAAAAAATCAAGAATACATTGGTAAAACCATGAAAATGAAAACTTTTTTCCCAGCATGTCAGAGTGTTTCTAGGTCTGAGATGATCAAGAAATAAAAAGATCATACAGAGAAGATTGGGTCATGCAGAAAAAAGAAATTTTCACCATGACTATTATTGATATGTTTAGGGAGATTGCCACACCAGAAACTTTCCTTAAGCAGGGGTGTATTTGAATTTCAGTTTCAAATTAGACAATCAGTAGAATATTTTAGATGGAATAAATAAAATTAACAGAATTCCATCACCAGGACCAGATCGTATTCACCCAAGAGTTCCAGAAGAACTGAAGTATGAAATTGTTAAACTACTAATTATGTTGACGTGGGGTTTTTTTGGTTTGTTTTTGTTTTCTTGGTTTTTTGATTGTTTGGTGTTTTTCTGTTGGTTTTTTTTTGGTTTGGTTTGGTTTGGTTTTTTTTTGCCTAAAAGAGTCCCCAGTACAGAAGCAGGATGCTAATCTGGAAAAAAAAAAAAAAAGGCAAAAGGAAAACCAATTTTTTTTTTTTCAGAGGACCTATTGAAAAAAATGGGTGATAAAATTGTACTGGTCAGTTTGACAAAAATTGTAATAAAGAATGGAAACAGGATACACATGGAAAATGGGAAATAATGGAAAGGGATAATTTTTTGGGAGGGGGAGGTTGTGATTCCCAAATTTGTCAGAGCTCTTGTTGTTTTCTAGGGGTTTTGTAAACACATTTTTTGTTATGTCTTGCCTCCTGCTGAGTATCTTCATAAGGGTAGAGGACAGTAAGAGAAGAGTGATCTCTTGCTGAGGAGGATATACCAGGAAAGACAACATTGAGGCTTTCCAGGTTAGGAAGAAGAAGGCAGTGTCAGAGTGAGATTTCATCATTCTCCACACTCTCAGATCTCCAATAAGACCTTGGCAAACTTGTTTGAGAGGTACAAAGGCAGTGGACTTCATAAGGTATCTAGACAGGTTATGTACTGGTACAGGTGAGGAGCAAGCAGTCTTCTCCTGTAAAAGTATGTACGCTATAGGCATGTGATAATACTTGCTGCTTTTAAAACTTTGATGATAATTTTTTCAGATGCCTTTTATGAGGAAGCTTCAGGAGTGACAGGTGATGATGAATAATGGGAGCACACAAGCTTGGCCACCCATGGTAGTGCATTTCTCCTAAGTTTCCCAGACATTTGCAATGGTTGTGTTAGGGAAGTATATTTAGGTTTATTTAGGTATATTTCCCCTTAATATCTGTTCAGAGACTTCATGCCAATTTGTTCAGTACCTTTTTGATTCTGCTGGTGGTATCTGCCTTCATGACCACTCATTAAGAAAGCGGCTGTAATTTCCTGCTCAGAGGCTCAAAAAGAGGTTTTATCCATGCTGAACCCATCTTCTGCATTCTCTGGTTAAGTTTCCCCCCAGCTCCTGTATTGTTAAATGGCAGCACTTCTAAATTCACTTTACCCACTGTCTTCATGACTTCAAGCAGTCACTGGATCCCCTGATCATTTTAGTTGCCCTTTTCTATTTCTGGTCTACATCCACTATACCCTTCTTGACCTGGGGAAAAGAGACCTGAATGTAGTATCCATAACGTGGGTGCCCACCAGTTTGACAAAGCAGGGATATAATGCAATCTGTCTTATCTTCTGTCCTCTTCTTATGACAGAGACAGGGTTATTGACCTTTTTGGGTCTCATTACCTGTTGAAATTATTGTTTCGGGAAAACATCCATAGTGACTCCAATATCTCCTTGCAATTGTCTTTTCTGAGTTCAGCATCATGTTTCTGTTCTTCCCAGTATTTTCTCTAGATTCATTCATTGCCTTGTATTTTTTTTATATAGGAACTCATCTGCTAGCTTATGGTCCCTTTGCTCAGTTTTGTTAGGTTATAAAGCATTTGACTACCTGATAGAGCTTAATATAATTTGTAATCATAAATATTTCACTGTTTTCTGCTTCCTCAAGGGCATTGATGACAATATCAAATAAAACTGACACCACTCCTGGAGTATCCAAGTGCTGATTATTCTCCATCCTGAAAAGCAACTAATAAGCCTTTGCTACTTATCCTTTTCTTCCCTTTCAGAATTCTTTTCTCTATTCCCATAGCAACTTATTATCTTTAATAATATTTGACATAAAGACTTACCAAAGGTAGGCTTTTCATTTTCTTTTTCAAAATTTGTATATATTGTGACCACTCTGTCCTTTTTTATTGAGAACTTGCAACTTCATGGTAAAACAGCAGCATGTAATAAGACAGAATTTCCCTTTACAAAAGCTAAGCTAATTCTTTCCTAAGAAGGTAATGCTTATCTGTGTGCTCACTGTACAATCTAAAAGTTCAAAACAAAAAAAGATCCACTTCAGGTGTTTAAGACATGAGGAAACAGTGAAATTGGTGATAAACTAGCCAACATACTGGACTGTGATATGAGAGAAATAGCAGTTGTACTGAAAGTGACAATATTATTCGCTTATAATATTTTTATATCTTTTAGCAAAATAGATGGAAAAATACCGTACTTGCTACTGAAAATCAATTGATTTCAGACCTGTTAGACACCAAACAAAGCTATTCCATATAATATTATACATTAAAAGTATGACCATTAATGAGTTATAAAACATGACCTTTATCTTTCTTGTAGTAGCTGAAAGCTCCTTGACTGGATAAAGGCTGAGTTGTTTTTTATGACTTTACAACAACAAAACCAGTCCTAAATCTGAAGTAGTTTGTTTATCACTTATTTGGTGCACCTGTGAAATTTCCTTGTCAACAGTTTCTGCTTTAAAAGATGATACTAGATCTTAGTTGTGAATTTAGATATAGCACACCTGAGAGGAAGATTATACTCAGAACTGAGGACACTTTACATCTGAATAAGAGTTTCCACATGGGGTTTTAAGATGCTTGAACTGTGATGCTCCAAGTTCACACCTTCAATTAATTTGAATTAATTTTCCTAAGTGTCTAGATGTCAGCTGGCTCCAGAACTCTAGATATAAACAACTTCACACTCTGGCAAAGCCTAGATGTAAACTTGACAGCTTGGATGCATTTCTGTTGACTTGAAGCCAGGACTTGAAGCAGACAGAACAAATTAATGTGTGAAATACCCTTAACCAGTATTTCAGAATTCTGAGAAACAAGTTTTACCAAAAACTGCTTGAAAAATTCTGAACTCTATTTCAACAGTTATCATGTTTTAATAAGGTTTATCTAAGCTCAGCCTCTGGAAACCTTGAAGTTTGCCATCTCCATAAAACTTGTTTCATTCCATAGCTACACATTCTGTGCTTAAATGGGCTTGGCACACTTCACATTAGCTCATGCTGCATTAAAGAGCTGTATATGACACAAAAATGTCAAAGGCAGCTTTATAATGTAATAAAAATGCTCTGAATGGAGACTTGGAAAAAGATTCTTTTGCTGTTACATATTGGTACATGTAATACTGCACCAAGAGATATCAGAGCTTTGATCTTACACGCACCTAAAAATATCCAACTTCAATAGAGCATTCAAACAATTCTTTTCCCTGACAATGAACCCATATGTTCTTCCAGCACAAAAGAAAATTAGCTTTTACTGCTCAAAATTAAATGCTGGAGAACAAGCCAAATATAGGTCATTTCTAGCAGGGCTGTGATCCTGTTAGATAACAGACAGCTAAGAAGGCTCAGGTCCGGACAGCACATGGATGGAAGACAGCCAGAGGGTTAAAGAAAGCTGTAATTTGGTAGATAAATTGGAAATGGACCAAGTGACGCAACTCAGTATTGAACAGTGCCCTTTCAGTGTTGAAAGGCAACTTCTCAGTACAGAGACAGAACACACTGGCATGAAAACTTGTGGTCACTAATGGTGACATAGCACAAGAAGAGTTTTATTAGCCCCGGTGTCTCAGATTTGTTGCAATTTCAGTAATAATATTCCACTGACCTACATTTTCCTTGCAGTGTGAGCTGGCTGAGGCTTTCCTCCTGTTTGTGCCTTGGTGACAGTTTATTATTGCTGTGTGTTGACAAACAGCTGTTGTGCTCTACCCAAGAGATGTGTGTTCACGGCACACATCATCCAATAGCTGCTATGCAACAAACCCCAGGACAAGGGGGTTGGACATATGGCTCTTCATCTTTCTCAGCCACCAGGTCTTTTGTTATGTCTGTACAGCACAATGTGGCCAAAATCTATGTAAGGGACTTTGGGATCTCCTGGGACACTGCTTTATGGGTCAATCCTACTATAGATATATTTAAATGACAATAGGAAGAGCCTGTATTGTTTGGTATAAAAATTGGTGTATAATTGTTTGGTGATCAGGAACTGGCACAGGTTGCCCAGAGAAGCTGTGGATGCCCTATCCCTGAAACTGTTCAAGCCCAGGTTGGATGGAGCTCTGAGCAACCTGTTTTAATGAAATGTGTTCCTACCCATGGCAGAAGGGTTGGAACTAGATGATTTTGAAGGTCCCTTCCAACCCAAGCCATTCTATGTGTCTATGATAATTTACTTTGTATAAGAATTTCTACACTTACATTAAAAAAAATAAAATTCAGGGCAACAATTTTTTTTTGCAAAAGTGCTACTTTCACCTGTGTTTTCTGCACATGTAAACAAAGGCACAAACTTCTTCCAGCATCAGCTCATTGTTGCACTCATCTACCTTTCAAGGCAGCCCAGCAGTTAGGGTTTGATGTGACAGACCATAACCTCCAGTGGTCATTGCCTATGAAAGTGGTTTGAAATGGACAACAAACTGATTGCCAAGACAAAGGTGAAGTGAGGTACTTGCAGTGGCTTGAGTGCAATGAAGCGTTACCAGGTAGGAGTAAGTGAGAATATAAAAGACAACGGAGAATGCAGGAGACAAGAAAGATGAAAAAGAGGGCAAGGGGGTCTAATGAAAACTTAATGGGTTTGTGCTGGTGAGTGGTGCTCCTCTGTCACAGCAATCTTCAATGTGAGGCAGCAAGACTCTTCTTGCTGTATGCAATCCTGCCAGGGAGAACGTATAATAAATAGGAAGAGACAAGGCTGTATGCATTCACAATAAAGCCTTATTCTTGAATTTCACCTTTGTGGAAAATATCAACTCAGAAGCTAATTTAAAGTTTTGGTAGGGCTGAGTTCTGTCACCAGGTGTACTCCCTGACAGTGTGGAGCACAGAGCCATGGGTGCTGAGCGGGTGGCTCAGCAACGGGATTCAGAAACTTTTGCCTGTCTGTCAAGAGTTAAATGTCGCTTCCATGCTTGCTGAGGTGGTCCCAGGTGATTCCTGTAAACGAGCTGTTTCAAGGCTGACAAGAAATTAATTTGTCATCCTAAACCAACAGCAGGTCAATTGAATATCTCCCTCCCATGGTGAATGATGCAAGACATTACAGAAAGGAAAAATAAAAGGAATATGGAGCACCTGTCTCCACTGCAGAAACGATGTCTCTTGTGGGACTTCTTCAGTGCCAAACAACTACATTTTCCATGCACACATACTTGGAAAGAGACTTCAGTTTACAGTGCAGCCACAACCAAGTAACTTCTAAGAGTACAGTGAAAAAAGAGAGGAAGAAAACAAATAGAGTGAAAAATAAATATTGAGGCAAGTCAGGAGCATGCAGCAAACAGCCTAGTTTTCTATCACCAGTTCCTTGGTCTGGCTGAGGTGTATTTTCACTTGGGTTACACTCTGGAGTATGACCTACCTGCTCCTATTACATTGGTTTCTTCTAGGGAAATGAAATATTAGCCTATTTTCCTAACTTGTATATTAAGAAGACAAGTTAATTTTTCACCCCTCTAGTGAATTATTATATGATCAGTTTATATGAGAGATGTCCCAGGAGTAAGAAAATGAGTCATAACTCACAGGAGGTGAAGCTACAAGTGAGTAATGAAGAATATGAAGATCATTCTTTCCCCTCACTGCTTGCACAGGCTTGTTCTGCAATTAAAAGGGCAGGGGAATAGGTAAATACACAGTTGAGCCACGAGTCATCTCTGTATGCTGTGATCTTTGGAAAAAAGTCTTACAACGTTTATTTTTTTTGGAAATGAGCATGTGCAGCTATAAAACACATTAAAAGCCCTTCACTTTTTACCTAAGAGCTTCATTAGAGTGCCAGGTTATGGAGCAGCTCTCACAGGAGAGTTTCCTGAGGATATAACAGTGACTCATTTCAGGGCTCTGTTCTTCTCCATTGCTGTATGCCCACTGTCTCTTCCTTGGAAGGTTCAGAAAAAGTTTGCTCTGTAAACTCAGCTTTCAAAAGGCACATTGAAAATGTATTCTAAGCCCTTACTATTAAGAATGTGTTCTGTGTGGTAGAGGGGGAAACTCCAGACTGAAAGGAAATATGTTTTCAAATGTCCTGACTTGCTTTAGTTCTCCATCACCTGTCCACAGGCTACCCATTTTGACTGCTTGAAATTCCTTCCTTACCTATCTAGTTGCTTGCAGTACAGCAGTCAGAGTCTGACCTGCTCTTGGTGCAGGTTTAATTCCACAAGATGACCTGATTTCAAGATCCCCATATTTGGATGCTTATTCTAACATAGCTGCTAGTTGCAATGTTGTAAAGAAGAGCCTTCACTTTCTTTTCAGTGTGCCATAAAATCATAGAATCTCAGAATGGTTTGGGTCGGAAGAGACCTTAAATGTCATCTAGTTCAACCCCCCTGTCATGTGCAGGGACACCTTCCATTAGACCAAGTGGTTCAAAACCCCATCTAACCTGGCTTTGAACACTGCCAGGGATATATTCCAACCCCCCTGCAGTGGACATTTTAAAATGTGGATAGAGATATGGTTTATGTACCAAATCTGGCCCCTCATGGAAAGAGAGTGCAAGTATGTTTCATAAATCTATTTTTGTGGAAAACTAAATTTTAGCACCTCGGGATGACATGGGAAGTCCCTATGTGGACAGTAGCATGGACACTGCTGAGCAGAAAGCTGAGGAAACCATCAAAGATGCAGAAACTGCACCTTGTAAGGTGCATTCCTCCAGGTCATCAGACATCTGCAAGATTTGCTTTTTGATGTAATAAAACTGATATTTTTTGGAGGCATGTTGTCTTTTGTTTGATTTACCTTCTGACCAGGCCAAGGTAACCTCAAGGGCGTCTAGTTTTCCTGCTGTTACAGTGTTTGGGACAAAAAGTCTTTGCTCTCTGAAATTCAAATATCCCTGAACCCCTGGAGAAATGTGTCTCCACCAGCTGTCGCAGTTTCTCCTTTGTTGAAACAGTGTTTCATAATAGTCTTCTTGATACCTGCATTAATATATTGGCTAAATTTGTTATAAATATCAAGGAAGGATGCAGATGCAAATGGCCACTGACAAGAGTGATCTAGAGACTTAGATTGTCTTCAAAACTGTATCTACTTCACTGAAAATTCAATATAAATCCATTTACTCAGCCTATTTGATGACTTTTATGTACTATGCCACAGTATGACTGTTAGGGAAGGAGAAGGAAAAGGAGGAGCAAAAAGACTTTCTCACAGACAGGACTCAGATTGGCAGCAAATCTCAAGAAAGCTAGAAACTTCACATCTGCTGACACCACCACTGAAATACAAGGGTTTGTCCTTCGTGCTGTGAAAGCCAGCAGCAGCTGCCACCCCATCCTGAATACTGAATGAAACAATTTGTTACAAAAGGGACCTCTCTAGACCAATCTAAAAATCACTTCCAGGCCTGGAAGCAGATGTGACATGCAAAACTTGACACCATCAACCCTACAAGGGTTTGTTCATTCTAACAATGCCTGGTGGATTCTTCCTCAGCATCTGGAAAAGTGCTTAAACAGGCTTTAAATAGCAACATGTCAAAATCACCAAGTACACAAGGCAATTTCCTTCCACTCCTTTAGTAGATTGGACACTTGGTACATTTTGGAGACACAGGTAATACATAAAAGTTGTTTTTTTCCTCTGCTCTGAAGACTCAGACTAAATTTGTGCTAATACATATACATGTGCACTTGGATGTTTGACCTTCTGTCCACTCGCATGGAGGATGTCTGAAGGTCATATAGGGCCCCTCCCATTTCTCGAATACGTCTGTTTGCTAAACACATTTTTGTTATTATAGGCTACTGATTTCAGTTGCATTCCACAACAATTGGACCTTGAGGTTAACAAATACAATAAGAACCACCTACTTAAGGTAACTTGAATTTTGAAGGCTCCTAGCAGCAGTTTCCAGCTGACCTTATGCTCCTATCTGTATGATCAGTTCTCCTCAAAGCCATATTGTTCCCTTCCAAACAGCCATATGTTAACCCTGCATCTCAAAATAGTGCAAAGCGTAAAGAATAAGCAACTGCTCAAATCTTCTTTAGCAGAGTCATCATACCCACTTCAGAGGTCACTTGCAGTGACACTTCTAATTCTAGTTCATAATATTAAAACATTAAACCATACAGAAAAGTAAGTATCAATTATTCAAAATAAAAGAAAGGATACAGAATTCCAATGTAGCAACCTTTTGAAATTAATACATGCATTAGGAATCATAGAATCATGGAATCATGTAATAGTTGGAAAGGACCTAAAGGATATCATTCCACCCCCCCTCCACCATGGTCAGGGACACCTTCCACTAGACCAGGTTTCTCAGAGTCCTGTCCAATCTAGGCTGGAAAACTTCCAGGGATGAAAATACATATGTATTTCATTGCAGGAAAAAAAAATGCTCCTCTAAGAACCTTACATATACAGATTTTTGTTAGGATACAATCTAGCCAAATTCTGTACTGCCTACTCACGTTTCATGGAGTACCCTGTAATTTTTGAGGCTGTTGAGGTTGTTTTGTTGGGAGATGTATCCAGCATTTGTGGTGAATGACAAATCCATTACCAGGCAGCACTCTGGAAATGGAGCCTTGCAAAGTCAAAGAAAATGAGGCACTCTGACTGTAGAACAACTCACACAGCTTTAGCAGCCAGGCACAGGCAGGGCTATGATGCAGCAGGGCTGTAGCTCAGGCTTGATATCATCACTGGTAACAAAAATTTTGCCAAGAAAGCTGTAAATTCTGTTTGACTTCATGCAGCAGGACTATGGTCCAAGTGATGCAGGCATTTCAAACTCTTTGTGCCACTGCTCCCAATATGGACTATGTGTGGCATGCACTCTCACTGCTATTGATGCCACTGTGACATCTAAGTTAGGTCAGGGAGAGGCAGCAAACAACACCAAACCACAATATGATACCTGCCACTAAGCTAGTTATTAAGCAATCTAAATTGGACAAACCTATTGTGAAGGTTTGACTATTACAGAAGTTACACTCATATTTTTGTGCTATCCCAAGCACGAGATAAGATTCCATATATTCACTGAGAAGTAATAAGATGCAAAGTCTTTCCCTATCAGATCATTTTCAACTTATTCTCCCAAGTGGATTTTCTAGTTTCTAATACAGAGTTGACCTAAAAGCACAGTTTTCCTCTCAGCAGGGGGATTTTTGAGGCAGCACTCCATTACATAGCTGTTTATTTGCATGATTCTTATGAAAAAAGTAAAGTTGATCCCTTATGTCTGTGCCAAACTTGTCTCAGTTAAGCCCATCTCTTCAGAGACTCCAAGAAAGCAGACTGAAGGAAGAAGCTGACATGCAATGTGACTATAGCAGGCTTTTTCCTGAAATGTCAGACTAAAACTCCCCCCTAACTTGTAGACACAGTCTGGTTTACATCATGATGTTCTGAATGAGCTCATTAATGTGTGGGATGCAGTGACACCGAGCTCAGTGCTGCAGCTGAGGTGGTGCTTCCTGCCCCAGAGAGATTACTGCAGGTCCAACACCAGAGCAACTCATTGAAATTTTATGGCTTAAACTATAAAGGAGGCAAGACTTATGGCTGTGGAACATTGAGAAGTTATGGGAGCCTAATAGATTACTGTCTCTTGGATGAGATGTATTTTTGGAAGGCAACTGCCCATGTGCTTGCTCCTAATTTGTCCCAATTGCAAGGTAACGGAACTTAGCTTAAAAGTCTTTCAGTGAAGTTTAAGCTTGAGTGCATTACATCAGTTTTAGGGTGGGCCATGAGTATGCCCCTCAACTGTGCCAGTGGCTCGGTCAGGGATAATTTGTTAAGCCATGCTAATGCAGCTGTGGAGCTGTGAGTCCACAGCCTGCAATCTAACTGCTCCTTCCAGCAGCAAAACCCATGAATCACATCTCTTACAGAAAGCATAAAGGGAAAGGGATAAAAGCAAACTGGGCAAACAGAAATGGTTTGCCGGTGTCATGGCTCTACCTTAATTTTTTTATTTTTTTGTGGATGCTTGTGATACAGGCAGCACGACATTCTAAGGTAGAAGCATGTCACCTAAGTTAACTACCATTATCCACTGCTTTGCTTACCTGAGACTTTGCTTACCTTTGCCAAAGTAATTCAAGCAAGGGTTAAAAAAAATGTATCTGGTCTGGACTAGCTGGCTTAGTTACAAATTCATTTAGTTAAACCAAAGCAGGATTTCTGGTCTTCACAAGCTTCTAAATAGTTGAATATACCTGGTTTTGACACTATGCAGGCTTACTTCTACCTAACCTTCCTGCAGGTAAGTGCCACACTTTCCATAGCTAAAGGGCACTGTGTATTGTAAGAAGATATTTAGTAGTTTGGATTTTTGGTTGGTTGGTTTTGGTTTTGTTGTTTGTTTCTTCTAAATGGAAAATCACCTTGGGACATGAAGGAGGCAAACTCAGAATTATGGAATCATGGAATGGTTTAGGTTGGAGAGACCTTAAAGATGGATCACCTAGTTCCAACTCCCTGGCGTGAACACTAGTTCATTTTTTCTTAAGCACTCGGAGCATCTATACTGGATTAGAGGGTTGTAAACACGGTTAAAGTCCTCATGGGAGGATAGGTAATGGCTAGGTGGACTGTCAGGAGATTCAGCTTCAAGATGGGAATAGCTTCGATCTGCACAGATGATATTCTTGGATTTAATCTTCCCACATAGCTTTCACCTTCCTTACAAACACCCCTTTTTATTAAATAACTGGTTTATTTTGTAACCACTGCTGCTGATTAAAATGATGTTTACTGGCCAAAAAGAGTCATGCCTAATCAATTTAGATCAGATGCAGCCAAAAGTTTTGAAGTTTGCAGTGTTTTCTTAAAAATTAAAAAAAATAAATCAGGTGTCTGGGAGAATTTACTGAGGACACTGCCAAGATATTTCAGGAAAATGTAATGAACATAACATGACAATTCTTTGGGTTTTATTCAGAATTTAGGATCTACAAATGCATATCAGAAGATCAGGTTTAAACTGTCCTTACCCAATTATGCTAGTTGCATGTAGAGGTTTAAAAAAAAAAAAAAAAAAA